>JAJOZX010020869.1:0-37363 GCA_023014485.1 Bathynomus jamesi
AATCATGAAAAAGGAAAAAAACTATGGTATTTGTCATTTATCATTACTTATTCGGACTATAGTGGATTTAATTTTCCCAGAAGAGTTCCTTGTGCCATGCACGGTCTGTGTTTAACATATATATATATATATATATATATATATATAATATATTAATATATATATATATATTTTACTTTCAATTCTTTTTTAGTTATTTACGTTTAAATAAATTCTAAAGTTTCATTTTATCGTCCGCTGTTTTTCATTAAAATGCAATTTTACTGACGACAAAAAAGATCCCTTTTTAATAATTTAAAAAAATAATGCAATCACGTGATTGTTTAACCTCATCCACACTATCTATGGTCATATGACGGAGGGGACCTACCCGTACAAATTAATAGAAGACCACTACAGAGACGCATCCTTCCGACTTGATCATTATGCCATTTCTGTACCTCCTGACTAATTATTATTATTATTATTACCTAAAAAATTCTGATTTCCTAATAAGCAGAAATGACTCAAGAGACTTGCCAAAGGAAAAATCCCCAGCTGACCATTAACGAATATTCTGTCACCAACTGCTTTGAGTTCTCTAAAAAAATAATCCCTCTCAATAACGCCGATCATCTGTTTATGAGTGGTTTCTACACAGAGTCGCTTTACACAAATATAGCCATAGAGGAACCCATCCGAGTTCTGTATCAACTACTTCTACTATTACACAAGCCACATTGCAATTTTAGGTATATAAAAGGAAAGGTTTCCCAAACTATTAACATTTACAGCCTCTGACACCTTTTTCTTCTTCGAGCAGAACCTATATCAGCAAACCAGTTCCCTAACCAAGGGATTACCGAAGAGAGTTACCCTGGTCTACATCTTCCTATGTCACCATGACCGTACCGTGCAACGCCACTGCTCTTCAGAATTCAAATCACATTTTTATAAAAGATATGTCAAAATACGTACACTATTTTAACTTCCCATGCTATGAATACTTGAACCAAAAACATAACAAACAATCAGACTTCCTTCGTCAACTACCCACCTTTAAACCCAAGTCAATTTCCACCTCATTTTCACAAATCACCACAGTTTGAAAACTTGCTTTATTCATGAAGGACAACCTAATACCAATATCTTCTCGTCTGTTGTATATTCTTTCAACTCTACTCTCTGTAATTCAAACTCAAGGCAGACGAACATAGAAGCATCTTCAGTCGCACCTCCTAACCCCTTAATAGACCATCAATATCTGCCATACGCGAGCTTTACCATTTAAGGAGGAGAGTATAGACACCAATCGACCACGAAAGAACTCCGAGGAGTACGTTAAGCAGGAGAAAGGGATTGCTGGAACTCCCGTTTCTCCTCTCACTGTCCTCTTTAGCTGATATTTGTTCCTGTGAGCAGTCCAGTATGCTCTCAAACACACACTTCTCTCCCTATCCTTCACCACACTTACATGCATTTTACATACTACACATTCTTTTCAAATAAATTTTATATAAAAAAGGGCATCGTGAACCTCGAAGACCTTGATTTCAGATCTCTCTTTCTTATAAAGGGGTCCAATTTTGCGGGCGCGCGCCCTTTGTCTCTTCTTTTTACATAAAAAAATCACTCACTAAATCCCTCCCACTTCAAAGCAATAAACATATTTCATAATTCAACCCACATTCTCTACATTCTGCAGAATAAACCTTGTTTAAATGATATTTCTCATCAGCTTTCACTTCATAAATAAAAATATTTAAACTCATCGATACCTTTCACATCTATCTTTGCTATTCAGCTTAATTCATTATTACTGTAACGTACGTAAGTGTTATAGTTTAACGTAGCCTATTTTTACTTTGAACAATAAGAACCTCAACTTGTCACTGTTAGATTCTTAATTTTTGTATTAATTTGTATAAAATATCATTTGTTTACAAATTTATTTCGACTAAAATTTGTTATTTGATTTCTCTTTTAGTTTCATTTCCATTTATTTTTTATTTCATTTGTATCTATTTTAATTGTGATCTGTAATGGTTTTATTTTATTTGTATTTATTTCAGTTACCACTGATCATAGAACAATATTCCGAAACGTTTTGACCCAATTAAAATATGCTTAAAACGCGGATTCTCCTTTTCCTGTTACACACACACACACACACACACACACACATATATATACATATATATATATATACATATATATGGGATGAGTTTCATAATTAAACACGTGAACTGAATGAATCATGCATACTCACAAGGAAAAAAAAATTATTTCAAGTCCTTTCGTGTTATCAAATTATGTTTCATAAACTAGTATACATATTCAGGACGTCAAAGTGAACAAAAAAGTTCCTATGAACATAAATCAGCAATCGTCTCGTTTCCGAGATACATTGCTTTTTTACCGAGGACGATCCAATTAAAAGGAGTCATTAAAGTTTTTCAAAGTCGTAGTTATAGAGAAGTATTCTTTTGAAGAACGTGCTGATAGCCATTTCGTGTTCTTTAAAAGAATACTGCTCCATAACGCTCTGTAACATTACATGAGATTCACACATGAAATGAAGGGAATAATTTTGGTTTCTAAAATGACAACTAACAAAATACTATCAAAACAAAAGAAAAATAGTTATCTAAACAACCAGACAACTACGACTTTGATAAACTTTAATAAACCAGTAACTGAATTTTAGAATAGAATCAGCATAATGACGACAGTATTTAGAACTAACCTGTTCTAACGACAGGTTAGAACCATTTAACTCTATTTTACATTATATTTTTTAATGCAATCAAACAAATGAGGTAACATACAAACTAGACGTTATTTCAGTTAACCAAGGCTGAGAATAAGTAACAGTCTGAAACTACTACTGCAGAGTGGCCACACAATCCTTTTGCAGTGAAACTACAGCATATACAGTATGTACTGTAGGTTGCCCTTTTTTTCATGCAAAGAGGCTTTGTGGCCACCCTGTACTACTGCTACCTCTGCAACTGCTACAAATAATAATAATAATAATAACAATAATAATAATAATATATAAATTTGTGAAAACAGTGTTTAAATATATGATACACTTCTTTTAAAGTACTTTGAAATATTAACTATTCAGTTTTTAAAAATTAAATTCGAAGAAACGTCTGTATTTACGAAGGTTATTGGTTAGCCACAAAGTTTTTTAGTGAAAGTTTATAATGGAATTTCCATCGATGAAACGTCAGTGGTTTTTATATCTTGGTTGTCTAATATTAATTCTTCGACATACCAATACAGGTCATATGAAGTTTACAATCTATTGTTCCATTCAGTAATAAAACTGAGTAATAAAATTTCTTTATTTAAAAATATTTACTTCCATATTATGAAATAAAACCAACATTTTATTTTAATTAAAAAATTTACCTTCCAAATGATAAAGTTCAGTTGGATGTTACTTTAAAACTTTATAAATATGTGCAGTGTTTTACTTTTGTCAATGTGTACACAAACTCAAAAGATTAACAAATCTTAAGTATGTACAGAAGCGTCAAAGCAGTTTTATTGAATTTAAAATATTGCATAACTGATTTAAATTCGTAGTGATGATGTATGAAACAGTGGAGAGCCAAATGATATTGGAGGTTTAAATATTATGGACCGCGATTAAAACTAAACTGTATTTACAGCAATCTGTCCAAAGACAAATCTGCAGTAAGTCATTGCTAGGTGAAATCACTATTAACTTAACAAATCAGCATGTAGATTTAGAGTTGAAATATACACGAAATATTGTGTGTGAACAAGTACAGATCGGCTGTCGTTATCTAGCCCAGGCAAATAACATCAAAAGTGTTACTGGCAACCCATTCAATCTCAGCACGGAAAACACTGTAACATAAGTTTATGATAAATTGCAAATTACCGTATTGGTTTCAATATAAGACGAGGTTTTTGTTCAACATCATGACCTTAAAATAGGCATCTCGTTTAATATTCACGAACAACATTAGTCAAGGTTTAATGTGTCATACTTACGGTATTTACCTGTTGCCGACAATCAGGTGACCAAAGACACTCGGATTGAAAGTGACTGTTATGTGATGATAATTATCCCCCAATTTTGTATTTTTGTATCATTTCTAACATTTCGTTTCGTAAGTTTTTGTTTACTTTTTCGACAAATTATTTTTTAAATAGGCTTAATAAAAATGTTATATGCCGATCATTATTCGCGAACAGTAGTACAGTAAAATGAACAAGCTTTTCGGTCACATCACGGAATATTCTGTAACAGAAGGGTATGTTAAAAAACAGATACTTTACATAACCAATTGATCTGTACATACACAACTGAAACATGGATTTTCTCACATTTTATATCCTGAAAAGTACAAACCACCTTTTCATATCTAATACAGGCAGTATGTACGCCAGTTTACAAAATGAACTGGTTTTTTTTTTATTTTCCTGAATTCTGCAGACGTTTCTCACGTAGGTCGGGTTTGTATAAGTGGCAACTGTAAATTTACAGATGTGACGGGAGTGCGTTAAGCCCAAAAAGTTATTGTATTTGAACCGATCTTTTTAAACTGTAGTTGTTATTGGAGTTTCTCCTGCAAGACCAAGTATGTTTCGAAACATCACAGAAAGTCTAACAAAGGGTGTCAAACATTTGGTCAGCACAATTTCTTCAATGAAATAAAAAAAAATGAATGAAACAGTTTAACACAATTTGGCCCTTCCCGTTCACATGGCACTTATACCTTAATTTCATTAACATGTCAAGAATGTTGAACTGGAGTCATCACTTATTTTTAGTTAAAACGTAGCTACTTCAAACGTCGTCATTTGTAAATGGAAGAAACAATTATTAAATAAAAATCGTGATCTTTTTGCGTTTTATTAATTTTGGGTTAACAAATGATACTTTTAATGTTTTATAAAATTAATCAGCGGTTATACAACGTATATTTATGTAATAGACAGTTTACAATAGATGATAAAGAAACTAAACAATACTTCATCACAGAAGTGCTAAAACATTATTCAAACGTAACATAAATAAGTAAAATACTTTAGTTTAGTCGCTCTTCAACTTATTCGTAATGATCTTAAGTTGATATTAATGGAAGAGCAGAAGGGACATTGCCGAACCCGCCTCCATTTACGCATAGCCAATCAAGAAAAAGCATTTGTGTTTGGAGAGTTCTGCAGTGCTCATCGTAGAAGCTGAAACTGAAGCCACCCTTTGGCAGGTAAACAGACGAGCACAATATGAAATTTTTGTTTGATTTCGACATTTATTCCCCAAACAATTTTATATAAATTAAAATTTACATTAGAAAGGTCACAAATTTCCTTGTGTAGTAAATAAACAGAATCCTATTAATTTTTCCCAAAAGGTTTCCATGCCTCCTGACACCATATTCGGACTAGAATACCAATCATTGTTAATTTCATATCACATATCTAAATTGTACAGAAATTTTGCAATTTGTGTTCGTTTTCCTAAATAAAGTTTTGAATTTGTAAAGTAAAGTTTAGTTAGAGTTTCTATAAGTATTTTAGTAAATTTAATTATAGCTTAACCTTATAATAAATTATTCATGTGAAGCAAAATGCCATTCACTTATAATGAATCTTATGTTAATTTCAAATATACTGTTCGCATGTCACATGCAGACCCACGAGCTTAAAAACAATTATTCAATCTATCAAGTATTATATTACAATAACGTTTTTTGAAACTCAGACAGTGTTCACTTTATAGAGTGTCCTTCACAAAATCATTTTATCACTTTGAAAATGATGATCACGTCTTCGTGAGTAGAATAACGAATCTTAGGTATGGGATGAAACACATTTTCATAAAGAGCAAATATTTTAAATTACTGGAGTACGTTCTTAATTTTGAAGGAAAATAGTTTGTTGGTTTTAAATCGATAATTATTTGCAATAATAATAATAATAATAATAATAATAATAATAATAATAATAATTTAGCGTTAGGTTATGAAACCATCTCTTGTGAAGAGGTGACGTGGTAATCTCTTCCAAGGATAAAAGATAAACTAGGTTAAAATTCCATTTAGATACGAGTATAAGCTTGAATGCATTAAAAAAAAGCAGTTAGCCACTGTTCAGTATAACCTTTAGTAAATGAATAACATAAAATAAGCATAATAATGTGACTAAATGTCTTAATCAGACAAGTGTCGTAAATATTCATTACTTTAAAATTAATTCTAAAACCTACATAACAAAAAACATTCTAAATTGAGTTACATTCGAAAACCTAATATATATTTGTTATTTAATTTCAGTAAAGTCGTGGGTCTCAATAATATATGTATTTTATTTGAGAACATATCCGATTCCTTGTAGCTCATAGATTATCAGATACTCCTTTGCAACTTCTCTGACAACAATGACGAAACGACCGCACATTCCTCCAGGATGCGTAAACTGCACTTTGTTGGTGTAAGCTCCGCTAGTCTGTACAGCAAACACTGGAAGCGTCTTCAAATAAGGTTTACCGTAGTTGTCAAAGGTTACGTTATTCGCCAAGTATATCTGAAAAGAAAGTTAAGTAAAACAGATTTTGAGTTTTGAAATTAAAATGTATTTAAACTTAAAAATGACAATTATTCTTTTGGTTATTTTATTAAAAAAATGAAGTTTATATTGTAACGTTTCTTTCATTCCCAGTAGAGGTTAATGAGTTTGATTAAATGAGTGTCACATTTTATTGTCGCTCGGTAACTTATAAATTAAGAATGAAAGGTGCACCACCACGTGCAGCTCAACTTACTACTTATTTACTTGAGATACTTGAAGTTCCTTTTTTTTAATAATAATCTTTATTCAGAAAGAACACATTACATAAGATATAGATTACATCCATACTGGTTTACACAATGTTGGGATTAACGTTTAATTTTTGGAGTTAAATTACAGTAATGTTATCTGAATATGGTGTTGGAAAGCATGACAGATTTTCAGGCAAATTTGAAAAGTAAAGTTTAGTTGGAGTTTGAGGATCGACCTGCGTCGACCCCTCTGAAGCATCTCGCCTCATTTGCGAGATTTAGTGGAGGAGGGAATTGGCTTCCCCTCTCTTCTGCCCTCGTATAGCTGGTCAGGGACTTTATATAAAAACCTGTCGAAATGTTTCTTGAAATTATTTAGGTTGGTTCCTCAGTTCTTTGGGCAGGATTTGAAGAATTTCTGGTCTCGTATTCTCAAAGTATTTTCCATCTTCGTTTTCATGTCCATCTGTCCCAACGAAGCAAACAGAATTTCCATTTTCTATCACAACCATCGATTATTTTCCATTATATTATTGTATACCACTCGCGTTTTCTTTTCAGATAGTAGAGTTTCAGGAATTGTAGTCGAGACCAAGTCTTCTTCTTTCGTTTCCTCTATCTTAGACTTAAAAGTCTTTTGTATGGCATCTATATTTGCAATGTCTCGTTTTCTGTATGGGCTTGTGAGTATTGAGCAATGCTCAATTATTGTTAAAACTATATGATATCATGTCCGGAGTAAAACTGTACGTAGGACAAGTTTTTTTTTCCGACTAATACTAAACTTAAAACCTGGGCTTTCCCAGTGCTTTCCCATGGGCTTTTGCACATCCGAAAAAGGGATTGAGGCTTTTTAGCCATTGCTAACGTACTTAAAGTTTTGAACATTAATGCAGTATTTTCATATGAAAATATTGTGAAAAATATCATATTAAAGAATAGTCCTACCAATATTTCAGGCGCTACCTATAAAATTGGTTGTAAACAATGTGATTCCTTTACATTTCACAGACAGGAAAGGATTTGAACACGCTTGTAAAACAGCATCAATATTCTGTTAGAACGGGACAGTCGTACATTTTTTGTCCATTTGTCAGAGTTATCTCACTGAATTGATTGAAATAATGCTTCAGTTTTGTTTCACTCAACCAAAATTGTTAATAGAAATATTCTTGAGTCTGCCATTATTCAACTTAGAAATAATTTCAACATTAGACAGAGCGTTTTTTCGCTTGATCCTGTTGTTTTGAATTCGTTCAGAATGGATTTAGACAAGAAGGGCAATTGCTGGTAGCTTTTCTTTATAAATTTTTTTTGCTTCTCCTACTATTTTTTTAAGATTTTTTCTTTGTGACCTATATACAGTATAGTCTCGAACTTATATATTTCAGTGTTCCTCGGGATGTTATTAGACGAAAGCATTTGAGCACCATTCTGTGGTTTTTTATTCCGCTCGTGGTTATTTTCATCATATACAGTGATATATATATATATATATATATATATATATATATATTATATATATATATATGATACACACAGACCGTGCATGGAACAAGGAACTCTTCTGGGATAATTAAATCCACTATAGTCCGAATAAGTAATGGTAAATGACAAATACCATGGTATTTGTCATTTACCATTACTTATTCGGACTATAGTGGATTTAATTATCCCAAAAGAGTTCCTTGTTCCATGCACGGTCTGTGTGTATCATAAAATACTCAGGGGACCATTCTGAGTTCATTCCCATATATATATATATATATATATATATAGAGGTGGCAGCAGTTTTATTATTTTATTACATTAAGTATTTATTCATCAAAGTGACACTCATACCTTTAATCCTGCAGTTCTTTTACTTTCATGAACAATAAGACTGATTTCCCAGATAAGGTGAGGAACTTCCAAGTCCACGAACAACCATGGGTTCGATTCTGCATTTGTGTGAGAATTAGAACTGAAATCTTCATCAACTGCATTTAGAGTAGGACGACTGTGAATGAAAGAGATTGAATTATCCTAAAAAAAAAAAATTATTTAGGAAACGTTTGTGAACTGAATAATAAAATACAGGGTGCTTCATAAAAATGTTAATGCTTATATGGATTTTTATTTTTTATTTACAATTCATTTCTAAACATTTATGTTCACTCTTACTATTTACTTTCAGCTTGGAAATTTAGTTAATTTATGTCACAACAAAGACCACCCTAAAAATTAACATTGTAAACAATAAGTAATTATAATTTTTTATATACGCTTTACCTTCTTCACTATTTCTTTACTTGGATTTGTTTACCACAATTACCAATGATCTTCTCTCATTAATGTCTCACACTCGTTTCAACTTCAAATTCTTAAACGCATTTTACTCTATTTATTACACTTTGCTTATTATTATTGCATATTTATACGTCATCAGTTCATGTTCATTTTCTTTGAATAACTTTATTCCGTTATAAAGTGTTCCAAGTCTTTATTATTTGGTGGAAAAATAAATCGATTCCGCATCATTCTTTCAATTAAAACTAATTTTATTCCTTACAAGTTATTTTTATGTATAAAATTATGAGAGAATGAGACATTTTCTTCTATTATTAATTCATTCAAGTCTTCTCCATCACGTACAAATAATCAGAATTTTTGTCAGGTCTAAAAACTCATTTTACTTTACATTTCCACAATAGCATCCATAGCGCAGGGGGCAACTCTGTTTCCCTATAATGGACGTGAAAACACTGGGGTAGGGGGTCCGAACCCTAATGATGCCGGTAATAATAATGTAAGAATTAGAGCAATGGACAGTATTAGTTGGCTTGAGCGCTGTGCCATTCCTCTTTGTTCTTATATGAATAATTATTAGTAATATATTTCCAGAAAGTCAGTTGTCTGTTTACTTGGGTACTTGTATAAGAAAATTATGCACAGGTTTGTAAACCAAAATATTTTCTCCTCTCAAATCTTCATTTAAAAAACATGATAAAAGGATTTTTAATTTATGTCTTTCTTTAAAATTCGCAATAATGAAAATCCAAACTTTTTTCAGAAAATCAAATAACATTTAAATATTTTGAATTTGCTGAGACATACATCTTCGAAGAAGCGTTTGTTGGTTTCCTGAGGAAGACATTGAAACTGATTCGTCGGAGAAAATGAAACAGTGGTTTCCCTCCATATTTTTGAAGTCGAAAATTCCATGAGGGCAATTGTGGTCTAGAAAAGAAAAGAAAATCTGTGAATGAGGGTTTTATAATAGTATGCCTTGAATAGTCAAAGAAAATATGATGTTGTAACTATAGATGTAAAGAGAAGGGCATTAATTAGATTAATTTACTGGGTTATAATGAATTACTGGGAGCACTGAGCCATTTGTAATAATTTAGATAGTAAGATCTGATATCCAAAATGTAAATTGCAGAGAAGAATTCTGGATAACTATAAAATTGTGGAACTTAATATCGATTAGAGAGACGCTGGTTATTCTATCAAAATTATTAAAATTAATGAACCTCAATTTTTTTAATGGCATTTCTAATAATCTAAAAATAGTAAATTTATTGTTCAAATAATTTTTGTTTTTATAACTCTCAGTTAAACATTTATTAAAGTTTATAAATTTCATAAAGAAAATGAGTGACAACGGTGAGTGACAACAGTGAGTGACAACAGTGAGTGACAACAGTGTGAATCTAAAATAAGTAAGAAATAATAATATATTTGGTAATATCTAAAAAACAGTGAATCATGATTGATTCTACTTTTAACTCTTCTCTGTTTCGGAAAAGCCCCCTAATGACAGACACGTTTACTTTCATAAAAACTACAGTGATCGACGAATAATCTACGAACGAAAGGACTTTAATTGTAAAGAACATCATCGATGGTTTCTGAGAAAGTTTTGTTTATTTTAAATTATCGTGATTTGCAACGAATTTAAACAAATAAAGAAATTATTACTTCACTTCAATAATAAATAATCATTTATGACCTAATTTAGAATTTTAAGAAAAGAGATACTAAAATTGTTATGCGACTTTATAATTCACTGCTAATATATACCAAATGAATTTCAGCTACATACTGCCTTGACTTCTCTAACTTGATAGACTTTAAAAGGCGACTTCAGCCATTCCTACAAACCTGTTTCAGTTTCAAGCTCATCAGGAAGAGAAGTATAATCTAAGTCTTCAATTCTTTGTTCCAAAATTTTAGTTCTTGATTTCTCCTTTTCAAAGGAACTCTTCATAGCTTCAAATTCTGAACGAAGCTCAGAAATCAAAGCAACCATATTTCCTATAACAAATTTACACTGTATATGTATATATATATATATATATATATATATATATATATATATATATATATATATATATATATATATATATATATATATACAGGCCCCCTCAGAGGTCCAAAGAGGCCAGGGCCACTTCCAGCTTTTGAGGCCGATAGCTAAACCCAATTATTACTTTCACTGCAAAACACGATATTCAAATCTGAGAGTTTCTAAATTTGAGGTGTGTATATATATACACACACACATTTGTATATATAAATATATATATATATATATATATATATATATATATATATATATATTACTTTCAATTCTTTTTTAGTTATTTATGTTTAAATAAATTCTAAATTTTCATTTTATCGTCCGCTGTTTTTCATTAAAATGCAATTTTACTGACGACAAAAAAGATCCCTTCTTAATAGTTTAGAAAAATAATGCAATCACGTGATTGTTTAACCTCATCCACACTATCTATGGTCATATGACGGAGGGGACATACCTGTACAAATTAATAGAAGACCACTACAGAGACGCATCCTTCCGACTTGATCATTATGCCATTTCTGTACCTCCTGACTAATTATTATTATTATCTAAAAAATTCTGATTTCCTAATAAGCAGAAATGACTCAAGAGACTTACCAAAGGAAAAATCCCCATCTGACCATTAACGAATATTTTGTCACCAACTGCTTTGAGTTCTCTAAAAAAATAATCCCTCTCAATAACGCCGATCATCTGTTTATGAGTAGTTTCTACACAGAGTCGCTTTACACAAATATAGCCATAGAGGAACCCATCCGAGTTCTGTATCAACTACTTCTACTATTACACAAGCCACATTGCAATTTTAGGTATATAAAAGGAAAGGTTTCCCAAACTATTAACATTTACAGCCTCAGACACCTTTTTCTTCTTCGAGCAGAACCTATATCAGCAAACCAGTTCCCTAACCAAGGGATTACCGAAGAGAGTTACCCTGGTCTACATCTTCCTATGTCACCATGACCGTACCGTGCAACGCCACTGCTCTTCAGAATTCAATAACATTTTTATAAAAGATATGTCAAAATACGTACACTATTTTAACTTCCCATGCTATGAATACCTAAACCAAAAACATAACATACAATCAGACTTCCTTCGTCAACTACCCACCTTTAAACCCAAGTCAATTTCCACCTCATTTTCACAAATCACCACAGTTTGAAAACTTGCTTTATTCATGAAGGCCAACCTAATACCAACATCTTCTCGTCTGTTGTATATTCTTTCAACTCAACTCTCTGTAATTCAAACTCAAGGCAGACGAACATAGAAGCATCTTCAGTCGCACCTCGTAACCCCTTAATAGACCATCAATATCTGCTATACGCGAGCATTACCATTTAAGGAGGAGAGTATAGACACCAATCGACCACGAAAGAACTCCGAGGAGTACGTTATGCAGGAGAAAGGGATTGCTGGAACTCCCGTTTCTCCTCTCACTGTCCTCCTTAGCTGATATTTGTTCGTGTGAGCAGTCCAGTATGCTCTCAAACACACACTTCTCTCTCTATCCTTCACTACACTTACATGCATTTTACATACTACACATTCTTTTCAAATAAATTTTACATAAAAAAGGGCATCGTGAACCCCGAAGACCTTGATTTCAGATCTCTCTTTCTTATAAAGGGGTCCAATTTTGTGGGCGCGCGCCCTTTGTCTCTTCTTATTACATAAAAAAAATCACTCACTAAATCCCTCCCACTTCAAAACAATAAACAACATATTTCATAATTCAACCCACATTCTCCACATTCTGCAGAATAAACCTTGTTTAAATGATATTTCTCATCAGCTTTCACTTCATAAATAAAAATATTTAAACTCAGCGATACCTTTCACATCTATCTTTGCTATTCAGCTTAATTCTTATTACTGTAACGTACGTAAGTGTTATAGTTTAACGTAACCCATTTTTACTTTGAACAATAAGAACCTCAACTTGTCACTGTTTGATTCTTAATTTTTGTATTAATTTGTATAAAATATCATTTGTTTACAAATTTATTTTGACTGAAAATTGTTATTTGATTTCTCTTTTAGTTTCATTTCCATTTATTTTTTATTTCATTTGTATCTATTTTAACTGTGATCTGTAATGGTTTTATTTCATTTGTATTTATTTCAGTTACCAGTGATCATAGAACAATATTCCGAAACGTTTTAACCCAATTAAAATATGCTTAAAACGTGGATTCTCCTTTTTCTGACACACACACACACACACACACACACACACACACACACATATATATATATATATATATAATATATATATATGGGATGAATTTCATAATTAAACACGTGAACTGATTGAATCATGCATACTCACAAGGGAAAAAAAATTATTCCAAGTCCTTTCGTGTTATCAAATTATGTTTCATAAACTAGTATACATATTCAGGACGTCAAAGTGAACAAAAAAGTTCCTATGAAGGTAAATCAGCAATCGTCTCGTTTCCGAGGTACATTGCTTTTTTACCGAGGACGATCCAATTAAAAGGAGTCATTAAAGTTTGTCAAAGTCGTAGTTATAGAGAAGTATTATTTTGAAGAACGTGCTTATAGCCATTTCGTGTTCTTTAAAAGAATACTGCTCCATAACGCTCTGTAACATTACATGAGATTGACACATGAAATGAACGAAATAATTTTGGTTTCTAAAATGACAACTAACAAAATACTATCAAAACAAAAGAAAATAGTTATCTAAACAACCAGACAACTACGACTTTGATAAACTTTAATTTATATTTGTATTATATGGGTTCTCCTTAGCTCAGTTTACGGTGCGTATCATTACTTCGGTTAAAGGTAACCCTCGTGGCACATTCGCCCTCACATCGTGGAGAAATGTTCTTCGAGGCTTTTGCCTTTAATTTTTATTTGTATCATATCTAGCTTTGACTTTGTTTGTATTATTATTATATCTATAAAAAGGACTTAAGATGTAATATGTACTCTATTTTCAACTACAAGTTCGTTTGCGTAATCTAAACTAGTTAATATTCTTTATTCAATAATTTATATACAGTATTATTTAATCATAACAAATCACGAGTTATATATAACCTAATCATAACTTGTTCATTTTTCGTATTCTGTATTTACTTATTTCTTTCCTCGTCTATAACTGTTAATTGTTTGTACAGCACTCGTATTATATCTATTATAATAATAACTTTTTAAGATTAAATATATACTGTAATTTTCAAAAACATTTTCTAATTTCCAACTATTAGTTCTTTCTTGTATTCTAAATTAATTAATTAATACTTCTTATTCATGATTTATATATTTAAATAATGATAATTACGTATAAAGTGATAGGTTTTACCTTTTATAATTCAGTGAAGCCTAAAGCTTATTGGCCATTTTAAATGACATTAATGATCCAGTTGACGGTTTCAATCATTGTATTACTGTAACAGTAAAACTTGTAATATTTAATATTTATTTCAGAAATAAAGAATTTTTATAGATTTTGATTTTGATGATGGATCAAAAGACAATCCTTTAAAAGACGAAAAATTTGTAATGATTTCGTATATAATTTGTTTTTAAAAGAATTGGCAAGAAATATCTGCAAGAAGGAAACACAAACTGAAAATAATTTTACCTGAAGGAGCATTTGTTGACGACAGTGAAGCTGATGATTTGAAAGCACCAATTTCGTTCGCTGTTCAGACATAAAATAAATTAATGTTAATTAATTATAAGTGGTTTGACACATGAATACTATGATTCAATAAGTGTGATCCCGGGATCCAAGGGTGAAATGGTGTTATCAAACTACGAACATTGGTGAGTGATGGCAGTGTGGATCATTTGTATTTTTAGAAAAATTATTTAAAAAATCAGTGAATGATAATATTGTAAGGTCAACAAAGTCTCTTTAATTTTGCAGAAAACACTTGTTTCTTCACTTTCTTTAGAATCTTTACCACTTGAGTGAACTGCTATTTTTTAACTTATATTAGAAAGTTTTATATGAAGGAATATGTTTCAAGGGTATTATTGTTTTGAAGAAAGAAATTTATGTTCCATATTATTTTTTGCAAATATCCCATGTTCTCAAACTGTTTATAGGCCTATTCTACCAAATAAGAATTTTGTTTAAATGCTTTTAAATATTGCTGAAATATTTCAGGTTTATATTAAATCCTGGAATTGCGTAAGTTTGAATCCCGGTGTACCAGGATTGGGAAAAAACGGGAAATTGATGAACCCTAATGAATACCTTCTACTACCATCATTTTTAATAGACCACATTTCAAATAATTTCAAGTGAACTCAATTATTATCGTCACTGTAAATTAGGTTATGATGACTTTATACGTTATAAGGTAAACTTACCCATTTCAATCACTCTTGAACTTAAAGAACAAATAAGACTTTCTGTCTTCGGTTCATATCTTTGGTTTTTGGAGTTTTTGTTTTCAAATGCGTTCATTAGCCAATCTACTTTGGAATCCACATCCGTCATCTTTGTAGACACAATTTCCAGCAACGATTTTGAATTAACTGAAATGCATTATGGGTAACAAAATAAGTATTTTGTAGGTTAGTCAAAAAATTAGCTTCTTATTTACGTTACTTTTACTTTGTACACAAAACAACTCTGGATCCCAAACGCGTTTCAGTAAATTTAAAAATAAATAATTCAGAGTAGAAGCGAGTTTTAAATATAAATTAGTGTAATTGAATGTAATTAATTTTACCTTTTTAAAATAAGAATTCTTATGTGTAAACCCAATGATAATAAATACAGTCTCAATAGTGTATACAATTACCTGTCGTTGAATTTCCATTGCTTTCAGCGACCGTGTTTACAAACAGCAAAAACACAACAAAAATCATATGAAATGAAAGTGAAAGATCGTAATTTGGCATTTTAAAGTCTTAAATAACGATGATTAAAAGTTTATTAACTATAATTTGGCGGAACACTTTACGATTAAGAACCCAAATATTAATCACGAATATGAAAAACTGTCCAATCTTTTCTTCTTTGAAGTGAACCAAATCAAAGTATACACTTACGAGTAACGAGAGCCTCTGTCTCTCTTTTATCGTCTTTATATTCTCCTTCAAAACCCATCCCCTACTTCCGTCCTCTAATATTCCCCTGATGTATATGAGAGCAGTTGAACCGATAATCAGTTTAGAGGAAAGTCAAGGACAAAACATTTGCCCTTCACCAAAAATTGTGAAGATAAACACTTCAAATTACTTATTTTCCTTTGGTTCATTTAAACATTTAAAATGACGAAAAGATTTCATGTTTCAACTCTGCAAGAACAATATTGTAAATGTATGGGTGTGATTTGTTTTAAAGTGAGGAAACAGCTGTTGCGAGTAAATTTTCAACATATTTATGACTAAACCTTCTGGAAACATCAATTCATAGAGTTTCGGCAAATAGTTCGCCAAGAAACATACAGTTCCTAAAGAGCATATAACCTAACAACTGCAAGTTGTCCGTCTTTATTTGGGTATTTCAATCGTTTTGATGACACAAATGAAATAAAATTTAAAAAAAAAACTAATTTTTTATTAATTTTTTATGCTTTTAAAAGGTTTATATTTCTAGGTGATCTTTTTTCCGGAAATGTACACATTTAATTTACAATCAAAACTATTTTCAGCCTCATTTACTGTATTTGAGTGCATCATTTATATAATTACGGGTTCTAAATCCATAAAGAAATTTGAAGTTTTCCTCAATTCTACTAGTAATAAATCTTATGTGCATTTGTATTCTCACCATCATCCCTGGATAAAATCTTCTATTTTCTCTTCTATGTTTCTTAGAGAATTGAGAGTTTCAGTCCTGAATTTTTAGATTCAGGAATATTGGTGCTAAATTATGTTATCCTATTTCATTTTTAGATAAGGAAGAGTTTGATTAAATAATAATTTTATATAGGAATGATAATGATAGAAGACAAATGGCTTTTTCATATACTTCAGTGGTAAGAAATAAAATAAAATAGAGTTTTGGGTGCAATTTATTTTCATATATTTCTATGTTCTTATCTTTCACTCTTAAAATTCGTCTGAAAATTCTCATTGAAAATTCTCATTGTAGAGATTAATAAGAGCAAATTCGATTTCAAATTTACATTGTAAATTTAATATGGAAAGAGTGAGTATAAAAATTTAATTGAAATTCTGATTAACTTAATTCCATGTGGGTTTCTCGTTTTAAGGGATTTTCACTATCCCCGTTTTGGGGACAAAATTGGCCATCGTTCCGGAATCCAGAGATATCGCTCTTTATAAAAAATAATGATGATAAAGTCTTAAAGTGCTTAAGCATTAGCTAAATCTATATTAGTTAGCTAACATTAAATATAAATATTTTACGCAATAATGATAAATATAATAAAGGATAGAGACTTGGCCGAGTTTCAAACACTGCAGAAACATAAATACGGTATGTAGCCTGGGCGGCTATGCCTACAATGCTCATTTGTAGCATTGCATTTCAACAAAAATAGATTATATTATAGTGTAATTTATACGAACACAACGCCTTTAATATTCTTCTAACTAATTTGTAGTAAAAAAAAGGTGTGCCACTGAGTTGAAAATAATAACCGAAATTAAAATCTACTAAAATACAACATGTTCGATTGAAGGAACGGCTTTCAGTCTGAGTCAATCATCAAAAATACCAGTCATATTACACATGCACAACATCATACAGGGCATATTATAGTCAGAGCTGGGCATTTGCGGCATATTTTGCGGTACTGCGGTACTTGCGGTACCACCGCACTACCACCCCGGGCCCCCATAACGCAGTACCGCAAAGGATCGCTGAAAGTACCGCAGTACCGCTACCGCATTCAAATTTCCGCGTACCGGTTTGGTACCGGTTTGGTAGTGCAGCAGTACCGCAGTACCGCAATATGCCGCAAGTGCCCAGCTCTGATTATAGTCACTATTCGAGGTGTACAACGCAACGTGATTCGTGCTATTATAAATTTGTCATCATTGTCTTTATATTTGTATTTTGTAGATACAGTAGTAAATTAATGTACAACTATTTCAAATAAGGATTTTAGAATAGTTTGTAAAACCGCGGAAATCCCGGGATTTGCTGCGTTTGTCCCACGGTTTAAGTTTATCATTTTTCGTCCAGGATCCCGGTTGAGAAACCCTAATTCCATGTACGGGAAGGAGGAACCAACAGTGAAAGCTCACAAAAATGCCCGCTCATAGAGGAAGATGAGAACCAAAATCAAGGTCGAGGGTTTCGAGATGCCTGGACACTCTGCGTTTGAAAGATTGGGGGTCGTAAACAGGGGAGAAGAGGGGAAAATGGAATGAGGAACATTGTTCCAGATTTCACCGGTTGAGTAGATGAAAGACTGAGCATATCGATTAACCCTTGCATTAGTGAGTTGGCGAAAATGGAATGAGAATGTGTCGATTGTCTGGTCTTGCGTGCTTTCCTTAAAATAGGAGGTAGACAGTTAGTGAGTTCAGAAGAGCAGTGTCCGTTATAATAGAGTGAGGAAACATTGCGGCAAAGAGAGAGGGATTGAAAACATTCATTAAGAGGCGGGGAAGTGATGGGACGAAAAACCTGCGATTCCATCCGATCAAGTAGAGTTGTGTCGTTTGAGCGGGTGAGCTGTTTCCATTTAAGGGTAAAACATTAGGCCCATGTCTGTAAGAAATTTAAATTATTATTGAAATAAATAAATATTATATCTAAAATAAATTAATAAAATGATAAATATAAATATTTTCAGAAGTAGGCCTATTTTCATTTTAGTAACACAATTTACTGCGTTTTGATCTATAGTTTTTTTTTCAAATATTTGCATGCCTTACGACCTTGTCATGCATAAACACGTAAAACGTTTTTTGTCAATATTTTGTTTTCTCCAAACATTCGTTACTGCTCTGATATTTTAAAAATGTACTGTAAATACAACGATTTTTATATGAGAGGAGGAACGCACGAAACATTTAAAAGGTTGAAAGGATATTAATATAATAATAATAATAATAATAATAATAATAATAATAATAATAATAATTCAGAAAGAACACATTGCATAAGATATACTGTATATCACATCCATATAGGCACAATGTTGGCATTAATGTTTAACTTTGTATTTTTTAGTGACAAGTAGTTTAATTACAGTATTCTTATGTGAATATGCCGTTGGCAGGCATAACAGCTTTTCAGGCAAAAATCTTTGAGATTCATTTCAATTTTTAAAAAGGGAACTAAGAAATGTATATAGAGTTTGTGGAAAAGAAAATAGAGTTGCATTTAGTTAATTCTGTCATTGCAAAGGAAAATTGAAATAAATTTCGAAATAATGGAAAAGAAAGTGTTAAACAATACGATATGATAATAGAAATAATAATAGGAAGAATAATAGAAAAGAAAAATAGTAAACAATACGGTAGACAGAACATGTTGAAATACCAATAATAATTTACAAATTAGAAATTATGATACAATCTTAAAGTTACAAAAATACAGATAAATGAGGAGCATTATAACTATGGTGTAATATAATGAAAACTTTTAACATATCATTTATATAGCTTGTGATTGCACACAATTTAAGATTGTGAATTTTGAATATATAATAGGTGATTTTCATTGTTTAGTAATACTTACAAGTTGATAATATATATATATATATATATATATATATATATATATATATATATATATATATATACACACACACACATACGTAAAATAGGAGTTAATAAAGTGCTTCTTTAGTGAGTTGCGAAACGAAATTAATGATGGTGCTTGTTTGATGTTTATAGATATAGCGTTCCAAATATCTGCCCCTTTGTAGGAGAGAGCATTTCTTGCAATTTGCATGGAATAGTTTGGTTTATGTATGAAATCAGTGGGAAGCTTTGTATTATGATTATGGTTGGTTTGATCGGAGTAATCGCTCTGTGAATGGGCGAAGTATAGTATCTATTACTTGCAATTTCTGTACCTACTGATACAGACAGGAACTTTATGCAAGTCATTTAGTTTTGGAATATTTAAATTTGTGAACATTGGAGAGGTATTAGATTGCCTGTTATCATTGTTTGAGAGAGTTCGTAAGCATTTTTTATGGATTACTATTAGCAGATGTCATATATAATTCGTTGTACTACCCCATGCTGTGATTCCATATTGTAAGTGTGGATGAATAAATGAGTAATACAGTGTGAGGAGGGCATTTTGGGGAATTGTTTTATTTGAGTTTGAATATTATGTAGAGAAATTTAGATATTTTTCATTTGATATTTTGTGTGGCTTTTGAAATTTAATTTTTCATCTAACTCGGTGCCAAGCACTTTAACTTCATTTACTTTAGCAAGAGGAGTGTTTCCAGTTATTAATGGGGTATGCACGATTACAGTTTTTTACTTGGGATCACATACAATGATTTTATCAAGTTTAGTAAAAGCTTATTTGCACACATCCATTTATAGACATGATGTAACTGCCTGTTCACTTCGTTCATTAGGGAGTTGATATTGTGGTGTGTAGAAGTGAGTGTTGTATCGTCTGCATACTGAATACAGTTTTATGTTGCTGAGCGATAAAAATAATTTATATGCATTAAGAAAAGTAAGTGTCCAAGGATATATTGTTGTGGAACTCCACTTTCCAATACAGCATATTCTGATAAAATGTCATTTACTTTAACATACTGGTGACGATTAGAGATATGACTTAAACCAATTTAGCATATTTTCCCTTATACCATATGTGTTTAATTTATCTAGTAAAGTAAGATATCATGTGAGAGCGGATGAAAGGCTTTTGACAGGTCAATGAAAACTAGGACTGTGTGCATTTATAGTTTAGGTTTTTATAGATATTTTCTCATAGCACGTTGATAGCGTCTTCTGTGGTGTGTGTCCTTCTCTAAACCCAAATTGTTTTGCTAGGATATTGTATTCAGCTAAGAATTTGATTAGTCTCTTTTATACAGTTCTTTCAAATACTTTACTTAAAATTGGCAAAGTTAGTTTTAATTTATTAAAACCAAATTGTTAATACTTTCCATTTGTAACAATTCTACTTTTTAACTTTTTACTTGTCATTTGTATTTCCAGTCCACAAAGTTTGTGTTAATTAACTTTTCTTCAGATACACTTGGCGAATAAAGTAACCTTTGATTACTATGGCAGACCTGATGTGAAATCACTTCCATTGTTTGCTACACAGGTTGGTAATTCTGCCTCCCTGACGATGTCATTCACGTACCCTGGAGGAATGTGCGGTCGCTACGTGATTGTTGTCAGGGAAATCAAACAAGAGTTTTTGATATTTTTTGAGCTACAAGGAACTTGATATGTTTTTAAATAAAAACACCACATTCAGACCATCTATAATAGTTTTATTACTGAATTGTACTTGTTTAACACTTAGTAAAGGTTACAGTTTTCTACTCTAACGGTGAACATTGAAAAGTTTCCTGTTTCTTATATATAACATAGACCCTCATATACATGGTAGTTACGAAGTGCTTGTGCAACAATACACTTTAATAACTTTTGGTGTACACATGATAGAAAGGAATTGGAAATGGCATATAAGTGCATAATTATTATTCTTTAACACACTACATTACAAATTTCTAGGTCTGAACATAAATGTCTCAATTATGCTTTCATATGCCGTTTACCATTTGTTTCTATGACATGTACAGTGCTTACAATTAGTCTCGCGCCTCTGTCTCGTCCCAAGCTAGTCTGTTAGGTATAAAATGGGCGGTCCTTATGGCAGCGGAGGTGTGTTCGGATTGGTGCACATAATTGCTCTAACCCCATCAATGACGTCCACATTATCATTGTGTCGATCACTCTATCTATTTATATATAGAGACATACTGTATATAGATATATATAGAGTATGCAGGGGATAACGTGTCTCAGTCCCAGCTATGGTAGTTGTTTTACAATTAACAGTCCCAAGTGCAAGTTACGTTAACACCTCCACATAAACTACCCTGGACTAAAATAACATACGTCAAGCCCTTACCCACAAACCATTTAAAAGGTGTGATTTAAAAGCTCTCTGTGTGTGTCTCTGTGTGTCTCTCTGTGTGTCTCTCTCTGATCACACCGCATGGCAATGTATCCATATAACATTAATAATAACCGAAACTCGAGAAAATATCCTCTCTCCCTTCCGCTCTATCCCAAATCCTTTTCTGTTAGTAATCTCTTAATTAGTAGTGCACCGATTAATCGGTATCGGCACCTTGCATGCCGGTATTTTCCTAATATCGGCAAAATGCCGATTAATCGGCATGTCAGGTACCGATACCGATTAATCGGTGCACCACTACTCTTAATACAAACTAATCTATCATATTTGCGACTTTTTAACTCTGGTAGGATTCAATTCCATTCCTATAGTGTAAGATACTTAAATTCATGTGTGTATTATGCCATATGATGTGCGTAATAAATAATCATTTTTAAATAGTTGGAGCGTTCAAGGTCATCTGTAATAATCTATAGACTACCCCTCAAACCCACTCTCAACACTTAGATTCCCCTAAGACACAGGCGTCTTCAAGTAACATGAATGCGTAGAGATCTAAGGTGTTAGATTCCATATTATATAATTTATGTGCTAGGTTTAAGAACGCTGGCATTGAAGGATGGAAGGAAGGGACAGTAAAAGCGATAATAGGTTTAATGAAGGAAGTGGAATGAGGATGGAGGTAAGCGTTGCTATGTCGAAGGAAACGAGGTTGGGTGGGGAATTACGAAGGGAGGAGGAAAGGGAGCCAGAGATTATTAATCTAATTCTGCCACCACGTTCTCCTGATATGAATCCGATTGAAAACCTTTGGGCAATAATGATTAACGAATGGGAGCAACGCAATGAAAGAACATTTGAAGCACTTTTAGCTCACACGAGGAATAGTTGGGAGAGCTTACGTCGAACACCAAACATTCCCTACAATCTGGCCTCTTCTATGCCGCAACGATTGCAAGAAATTATTGATGCTGGAGGAAGCTATACGAAATACTGATGTTAAAGCCATGACGTAAATGTGTATCGAATATATATTTATGTTAATATAGAATTTTATTATATTTTTATGTTTGACATCTATAAAAGTATATATTGTGACCATGAAAGAACTTTACTTATCCTTAGTTAGGATCTTTTCTTGCAATGTCTACGCTCGTGATGATAATATATGCATTGTTGAAACAAACTATGAGAAGGTAATAGTTTCAGGAAAAAAAAAAAACTGGCAACATCGAGGCCATCACATGTTTATGGGAATTGTCATATGATATGCTACCAATAAACTCTTATATACTACTATATACAGTATACTATATTACGTAATAATTACGATGAACAAATCAAATGCAAATTTCTTTGATTCACGGCCCACCAGTCTTGCTTTAGACTAGTGACTTTCATAAGATGGAATAGGTTACCACTTAAAACAATGGATAAACTATCTATTAGTGAGACGACCGTGACTTCCTCGAAATGCGAGCGCGTGAGAGGTTCACTGAGGAATTTGGTCATTAGATTCTTCACGTAGGACATGTATCACAAACAACAATATTGACAACAATTCCCAACAATTACTTAATATCAATCATTGCACTTGAGCAAATAATTTAGACCTGCGTCAAAATAACTTTGGTATCATGCCATGATTTGGGATATTTGTCGAATTAGTCGTTCTCTATAGTCTACAGTATATATTGAGACGGTATAATGTAATGCCCAGCTAATATTATGATGACTAGGATTGCTCCATAATCATCCCAACATCCGGAAACTTGGTCATTCTGCTTCTTGATCATTTGTATTTTAAACACTAAAATGTAGCAGAAGTGACGTAATAATGGACGTCAATGATGGGGTTAGAGCAATTATGTGCACCAATCCGAACACACCTCCGCTGCCATAAGGACCGCCCATTTTATACCTAACAGACTAGCTTGGGACGAGACAGAGGCGCGAGACTTATTGTAAGCACTGTACATTAAAAGTTATTGAAGCTTAAATTTGCACAAGGACTTTGTAATCAATCTGTTGATTTTACATTTCACCGAGATAATATAAGATCAGCTTGTGACAATATAAATTTAAAATAACTCAATTAAATTTTTCACAGATTTCAGCCTTTATATTCACTTTCTTTGCGAGACCGTTTCGTCTGCTGGGATGACGTATATAAACAAGAAAAAGAGCATACTGAGCCTACTGTATGATATTTCGTACATCAAGATCTATTAGTTGATAAATTCAAATCCAGGAAGATAATAACAGTCAAAGATTCTTTGAATTAAGGTTCAAGCCCACCAACTACTAAAAGTTATTGTATCATAGGTCAAGTAACTAGATGTTAGGAGTATGAACCGCCATCTCATAATTATACTGACAATTAATGTTCTAGGCAAAGTACAAATGTAAGATCCGCCAATCATATTGAAAGCATTTATGATGAATAGCTGAATGACTTTTATGGGTCAGTTTTTCTGAGTCTAAAAAGAAAAAACTGTAATAACGATAAAAGACAGGCTAAATAGTAATATTATGACCATACATGTAGGCAGTAGTCCCCTTTATTCCAAAGGCAATGATCCTCGGTCAAATTTAAATACTATCCAGATGTGCACAGTCAATTTGTCCGCCGAAGGGGACACCTAAAACCGAAATGCTTATTCTTGCTTGTTCATAAATCATTGGATAGCTTCTCGATATGTTCCTTTAATCATCTACATTTTGGTCTTGATCGCATAAAAAGACGATAAATGAGTTCAAGAATTCCGTGATTACAGTATTATGTTTGAACAAAGCTAAACATGTTTATTTCACCATTTTTAATATTGTATTCGTTACTCTATTTAAAATCGTTTGCGAACTGTCTTACTTTAAAACTTTAAAAAATCATTTATATTATACAATAATTTAGCTCCGTTTGTTAACATTAAATTTATAGAACATTTTAGCAACGTTGTTGTTGTTGTTGTTGTTGTTGTTGGTTAGCCGATGAGCCCACCCTAACTGAGGAAGCCGGCGGCACGTACAGTAGGTAACTGATCGCCCTCTCCGGAGTGGACCAGAGGTTCAGCGCATTAGTGATGTTATGTTGTGTTCTATGTTGTGCTAGAGCGGTACAGTCTGTCATAATGTGTTCAATTGTTTGTGGTGTGTCCTGGAACAGGTGGCAGGTGTCGACTGTGGAGTTGTCTAGTCTGTGTTTATTTGTCTGTAAGTTGGGGTGATGTCCACATCGGAATCGTGCTAAGTTAACTCGATCCGATCTGCTCAGGCTGATCTCTGACCTGTCAATGGGTGGCAGTTTCGCACCTAGGACCGCATTCGGGCCAAGTCGTGTCAGCGCTTTGTTGGTTAAATGTGTGTGTATATGTTTTCTGTACTGTGTGATGTCTGTGGGGCGTGGTATGAAATGGAGTATTTAGTTATAATGTCTCTCTGGTGTTACTTTAATGGTGCGAGGTGTTGGTGCATGATTGTACATGTAGTGGCAAGGGTGTTGTGGGTTAGTTGCTACTGCTGCCATGAATTGTGTTCCCCTCATGTCTAAATGTTCCCTAACTTTCAGTATTTTTGTTTCTGTGTGCAGGTGTTCTCTTGGTGTTGTTTGAGTACATCCTGTAATGATACGAAGTGCGTTGTTTTGTATTGTCTGTAAGGTGTTTATGTGTGTGATTGAGATAATGGGTGCCCAGTATGGGCTAGCATAGTCCATAACTGAGCGAATATATTGTTTGTATATGAGTGATGTTGTTTCCTGCTGGTGTCCAAAGTTTGTGCCTGTTAGTACCCTAAGCGTGTTAAGTCTTGACGTACATTTGTTTCTAATGTCCTGAATGTGGTTTGCAAAAGTTAATGATGTGTTGTATGTGACCCCAAGTATTTTGGTCCTGTGGGTGTATGGAATGTTGGTGTTGTTTAGTGTAAGTTGTGGAGTTAGCTGGTATTCTTTTGTGTTGCTTGTAAGCAAGGTGATGGTTGATTTTGTGGGAGCTACTTTGAGTCTATTGTGTGTGAGCCAGTCTTGTATACTGTTTATGTATGTTTGTAGGTTATTTGTAGCGGTGTCGATGTTGTTGTGGGTGGATGTTAGAGTGATGTCATCTGCATATGATGGTAAGGTAAGCTTGTTATCTATGGGTGTTGGAATGTCATGCATGTATAAGTTGAACAGTGTTGTGAGAGAACAGAACCTTGAGGGACCCCGTTCGGAAAAAACTTGGTTTTGGATGACTTGCCATTAAATGTGACATGTGAGTATCTTCCTGAAAGGTAGTTGCTCAGCCACATTTTGGTGTTATTGTGCATGTTTGTGTTGAGTATTTTGTTTATGAGAGGGAAGCGTGGGATAGCATCAAATGCTTTACTAATGTTTATTATTGGTAATAGTGTGCGTTCAGCTGGTCGTCTGGAGTTGATGCCATCCATGATGCGCTGCATGAGGTTAGTGAGTAATGTCGTGGTTGAGTAGTGAGGTCTGAATCCATTTTGAGTAGGCGATAGTGGTATGTGTGGGTTGGTGATTTGTAAGATTAGTCTTTCTGTTACTTTGGAAGGTGTGCATGGTAAAGTAATGGGTCTATAGGAAGCTGGTTCTGTTGGATTTTTGTTTGGTTTCAGTAGTGTAATAATTTTGCATTGTTTCCATATGTCGGGAAAACTGGAAAACACATAAAAGGAATCAACATTGCTAAAACGTTGATTCCTTTCATGTGTTTCAAGTTAGAAGTTTGAAATAACTTGTACATAAAAATAAGTGAAGTCGTCAAATATGAACTTCTCTCCAATATTTTTTAAATGTTACTGAAATAAGTGTAAAAATCTTCCTTTATAGTTTAAATGTTTGAAATACCTTCCAAATATCGATATTTTTCACGTTTTGGAGGAGCGACAACTAATGTAATATTTACTTGTATAATTTTTCGATTTTATTGGAGGAAGTCTGCGATTTGAAAGTCTGACAACGCTTTCCTTGACTTGATGCGATCCTTCACGAAATGCTTGTACTTTCGCAGAGAAATATAGTTTATTCTTACAAAAAAAACTTCGCCGTAAATGGAGGTTTTTCTGTTGCAATACCTACAAACTTCAGTCCGAGTTCTACTAATATGTCAGTTCATTATTAATGAGGTCAACGTCATTTTATTAAATTTATTTTAAAACTCAATGAATTAAAAATATCGTTCATGAGAGTACTTGCGTTAATGTATCCGCCACAAACAAATGCATTTATGAACTTTATTTATAATAAATAATATTTGCCTTAAAATGGCGATATTCTTTGAACTGAGTCTTCAGCTTCCTTTCATTCCTTTATTTATTCTTTACAGTTTCTTTTTGAAATACTACCGAATACTAATATATATATATACAGAGTATATATATTATATATATATATATATATATATTATATATTCGCTGAAAAAGCATCTCTGTTGTTATGACTAACGCCACAGTTGTTTATTAAATTACTACAATTAACTTAATACAAACAGTCCTCCATACATGAGAAATTAAGAACTGAAACTGTATAAGACAGGGTTGGAAAGAAATACAGTGAATTTGCTTGAAACTATTTTAGGTTACATTATCTCAAATGATATTAGAGGTTTAAATGTAATGGACCGCAATTGAAACGAAACTGTATTCAATGTACAACAATCTGTCCTAAAGATAAATCTGCACTGAGTCATTGCTAGGTGAAATCGCCATTAACTTCACCGATCAGCATGTAGATTTACGGTTGAAATATACACGAAATACGGTGTGTCAACAAGTACAGATCGGCTGTCGTTATCCAGTGCAGGCAAATAGCATCAAAAGTGTTACTGGCAACCCATTCAATCTCAGCACGGAAAACACTGTAACAGAAGTTTATGATAAAATATGGTGTGTTAATTTTAGTAAAGGCAACAATTCAAAAACTACTAATGCTCAAATGATGTCATATTATCTAGCAAACTTAGAAATATCTTTAGTGTTGTTTAAAAAAGCCATTTACCTACTTATATTTGACCATAAAGGTTTGAAATATAACCTAAATATGACTGTAGCATCGTATATTAATGTGCCATTGATATGTGTGGTCAACTTTGGTTATTTTTGGTGTGCGGTATGGTTTCTAAGTTTCACATAGTCACAAATGCTGGAGTTTTGATTGTGAATGCATGTGTTTTCCCTCCTTTTTGACAATTTTGATTACTTCGTAATGTAAATATTGTGTAATTCAAATTATTCGAAATGCTATGTGTGACCCAAACTTTCTGTATATTTTGATATGATAGATATATGAAATTGTCATTACTTTGAATAATTAAGTCTTGTACCTATAACAACACAACCTTTTATCTGAGCTTATAGGAAGATATTAAGAATTTCAATTAACTTAATTTTATATAATCATAATCAGTAGGCCTATCCAAATTTCAATGACATTTCTTTTGTTCACAGGTCCACAGGATGAGTCAGAAAGAAATCAGAACCCGAAGCAAATCAAGTTGTCACCTAAGTCATTTGGTGGGGACTAGAAGGGAACTTCCCCCTGCTGAGCTGCCCACAGCCAGAGATCTGCTGAGGTATGGTTTGTTGAGGAGAGAGAGGAATTACCCTGTTAATGATCTGATTAACAGCGGCATTGTTCCAGGGCTACTGGCTCAGTGGAAAAAGGCCAACGCTCTATTCACAGGACCTGTAATCAACACTGAGGTCAGGATCAGGGCTAAAGTGAAGGCACTGTGGGATGAGGCAGTGAAGGTGTCCATTGGCAATGTGAAGCTAGAGGTCAAAGATAGGTTCATGATGAAACTGGACAAATTGGTGGACATCCTGACCTGTCACTGTGTGATCAGGAGCTGCAGTGAGCGTGGATGCAACCCTGTCTGCAACAGTGAGGTTCACATTGACTGCAGCTGCAGGAGCGAGCAGAAGATACCAGTGCAGGAGCTTGCCTTCACTAAAGGTCAGATAGAAAAGGTGGGAAGTGTGGGGGCACACCAGATAGGTCTAGCTGATCACCCTGAGACCAGGAGACAGGAAGCAGTGCTGCAGAGACAGGAGCAGAGAAGGAAGGCCGAGGAGAAGAGGAGGGGAAGGCAGAGGAGTCAGCCAAGAAAGAAGAGGAGTTGAGGGAGGAGTCACTGCTGGAGATGGAGTTGGAGGGGACTGGAGATATACTGGAGGAGGCAGGGAGAGAGAGGAGGACGAAGACTTCATACCAGAGGCTGCGACAACTTCTGTGCCTGTGGCTGAGAAGAAGAAATATAACACTAAAGATATCACCAACATAGCTCTGGCTAGCTTGAGACATCACACTGGGCTGAGAGAGACTGCAGAGATTGCCACTGCTGCCTGGATTGATGCTGGTCTTATCACAGAATTTGACAAAACACTGGTGATTGACCACAACAAGGTGAGGAGGGCTCAGGAGGGGGCAGGGACAATTCGACGTGGCCGACTCGATGCGACCCAACTCGATGTGGCCGACTCGATGTCAGGACAACTCGATGTCAAGCCAAGTCGATGCCAGGCCAAGTCGATGGCAGGTTAGCCGGGTTAACTGAATGCCCGGTTAGGTCAACTGTACGCCCTTGACGATTGGTTAGGTTAAGTTGTGATATTTTCGTTAAAACTAACGAAAATATCCCTTAGGGATATCACATCGAGTTGTCCTGACATCGAGTCGGCCACATCGAGTTGGGTCGCATCGAGTCGGCCACATCGAATCGTACCCAACCCTTCAGGAGAGACTGACTAAGGAGCTGGTCAAGAAGTTTGTTGAAGAGATTAGGGAAAATGGCATCACCTGTATCTTCTTTGATGGGAAAAGAGATGACACCAAAGTGATGATGGAAGCTGAGGGCAGTGACAGGCAGTTTCCTGGCCTCATTGAGGAAGAACACTACACAGTGTGCAATGAACCAGATGGGAAATATTTGTGGCGGCATTTTGTACCAGAGGAAGCTGCAGAGGAGAGAAGTCATGCTGAGGTCATTGCTGATCATCTGGTGAACTGGCTAAGAGAGAGAGGAGCAGACCAGATCCTTTTGGCCATAGGAGGTGACAGTCCTAATGTGAATACTGGCTGGGAGGGAGGAGTAATGCATTATGTGGAGGGCAAGCTTAGCAGCAAGTTGGTGTGGATTGTCTGTGACTTGCACACTAGGGAGCTGAATCTCAGACACCTGGTGACTGCACTGGATGACAAGACATTGAGCAACAACAAGTGGTCTGGGCCCCTAGGGAAGATGTTAGACAATGCCACTTAGCTGGAGATCAACCCAAACTTCACGAGGATCGCTGTTGGTCCTCCTCTACCCCATCTCAGTCAGGATGTAGTCAAGGACCTCAGCACAGACCAATCATATGGCTACAGAATTATTACTGCCATCAGATTGGGAGAGATACCTCAGAGTCTAGCTCTCCTGGAGATTGGGCCAGTCTGTCACAGTAGGTGGGTCACCACGGCTCTAAGGTTCTGCAGATCGTGGATTTCCAAACATGGGCTGAAGGGTAGGAACCTGAAGAATCTGAGGATAATTGTGGAATTCATAGTGGGAGTCTACATGCGAAACTGGTTCAACATCAAGTTAAATCACAGCTGGGTGGAGGGTCCCAGGCATGTACTGTACCAGCTGGAGCTGCTCAGAAGTCAGAAGAAGGAGGTGATAGGAATAGTGAAGCCTACATTGAAGAGATCAGCCTCATATGCACACTCTGAGGCTGTGCTCCAGGCCATGCTGTGCAGTGAGGTGGAGGAGGAGAGGAGGGAGGCAGTGAAGAGGATACTGGGAATCAGAGGTGAAGGAGATGAGGACACCCATGTAGGAGACTGCAGTGTCAGACCCAGGAAGACTCCTGACATCAACCTATATGCCACCAAACTCTCGGGGCTTATTGATTGGCACTCTGGCGTGACTAAGCCTCCTCTGACCTGCTCCCTCACCACTGCTGTAATGAAGGAGTTTCTGGATAGACCAATGGAAGTTCTTGCATGGCCCTCACACACACAGTCAGTAGAGAGGTGTGTAAGGATTACAACTGAAGCAGCACAAGTTTACTCACAAGAGAGGAGGGAGACGTACATCAGTGGCCAGGTGGCCAGTAGGGAGCTCATGTCCAGGAACAAGAGCAAGGCAGACATGGCATCCTTGGCAAAGTTCAAGAAACCTATCTATATTTCTAAGTTTTAATATTGAAATACAATCAAAATGTCTTTAATTGTGTGTAATGTATGTTATACGGGACGACAGTAATACGAAGAATTAATTAAAATTGAAATAATTAGCATATTTTAATGATTACTGTACGAAGCTACGCAATCCTTTCTAAGCCCTTAAGTAATTGCTCAACTTGGAAAAAACACAAATTGTACACAAACAGGTGTTCGCCGACGTCTTAATAATTAACGAAAACATTATTATAATGTTAAGACAATTAGTATTCCCAATTAAAGAGGCTCAGATGCACTTTTGCGACATCTGGCGCTTGTTAATTGCTTAGGTTGCCCAACGAACCTTCAAAGCTAAAATCTCACATCCGTTACGAAACCCTTGACTGTGGAAATTCCAGATTCTTGGTTTTACGGTGACGTGTCGCTCTGACGTATGTGAGAGTGAATTCCTTCTTATATAAGGAGGAGTTCAGCCGTTCAAACCCAGATTCAGATTTTAGATTTTGAGCAACTCTCAGCCAGACTTTGGGTTGAGTTCAACTCACCTGGGTCTCCGCGGGTAATGGGCGCAGATTACCTCGTATGCATCAGTTTTGCTTTTTGCGGTTTTTAGAAAGGGCACAAGGGTAGTTGCTTCGAGAAGAAAAACGTAACTTACCTCTGGGTGAAGGGTAAAATTTCACCTACCTAAATTGGGGAACAAGCATCGTATCAGAAATTCGATATCGTAGATCCGACCGAAGGAAACGCTAGTAGACTTAGTTCGTTTATTTTTACGTGACCTTAATTGTCACGCATTAACATAAGAATAACTTACATAATTAGAACCCGGTGAACTTAATATAAATTAGACCTTGTGAACTGAAGTATAAACTCTCACCTGTAATCCGTCTATTTGAACTTGATTAAAATTACTTAAAATTAAAGCCGACTCTCAGTTATCCTATAATAATTAAACTTAAATTCGACGAGTGAAAAAGGAGCTAAGAAAGCTCCCGGATCCGGCAATTGACCTGAAGGTCAATCTGGCAAGTGACCTGAAGGTCAATCTGGCAAGTGACCTGAAGGTCAGCGCACTCTGTCGGAAGAGTACTTTTATTGTACTTGGGGGTTAAAACTCACCGGGTAAAACGCCCCCAGGTATAATATGTATGTAAAATGTAGTTATATACAATAAAAAAAATACTTGCAAAAATTGTTGATTTTTCGTAAACTTCAACTTCAAATATAAGTAGCTAGGAGTGGTCAAATCTGGATTTTAAAGCCATATTTCGATTTAGCATATAAAAATGCATCATTTGGTCGCTAGTAGTCTTTGAAAATCTTAAGATTTCACCCTGCTCCCTAAAATTGACACACCCTAATAATAAAAGGCAAATTACCGTATTCGCCCCAATATAAGACGAGGTTTTTAGGTTTTTGTTCATCACGACCTTAAAAAATTCATCTCGTTTAATATTTGAGAACAAGAGCAGGAACAGCTCATGAATGGATAACGTCCTCTGCAGTTATATTCAACCGGTATTAAAGCCAGATACAAGCTCTGACTCCCCCTAAGCAAAGTCAAAGGGCTTTTGTTATGCATCTATACCTCCTTGCAAAGAGACACCTTCCGGTACCTCTACTATGTTACGACTTATCTCGGCCAATAGCTTTTAAAATAACTATAACTAACAGAAAATAATCTGATCTGGTCTTATCCCGTAGGAACGTATATTCCTCAACACATTTAGGATAAGTCCATTATATTATTTATAGCAAACCACCCCAGCACTTCTGAGGGGCCATAAAGGCGAATTTACTTTAACACCCCCCGAATAGGCCCAAATTCGCGACTATCGGGTGACCAAAGACGCCACGATTGAACGTGGCTGTTATATGGCGATGATTATCCCCCAGTTTTGTATTTTTCTATAATTTCTAACATTTCATTTGGCAAGTTTTTGTTCACTTTTTCTACAAATTATTTTTTAAATAGGCTTAATAAAAATGTTATATGCCGATCATTATCTGCAACAGTAGTACAGTATAATATATTTTTTTTAAATTTCAAGCAAAATTTCGGATCACCTGAATATCAGGCCCTCCAGCCTCATTTACCAAATGATATCTTCACTAAAACTAACGAAAATGTCACGACTTAACCTAACCAATCATCAAGGGCGTACGTTATTATATTTGTTACTTTAATTAAAGCAAACAAGAAGAATACATGGGGGCCCTGATCTTATATTTGGAGCCGTCTCATATTCAGGCCAATATAGTATTTTCATAAACTGTAATTTCACATAATATGCATTGCAAGTACAACCGTTCTATGGCTATTCAGCGCAGGAAAGTAGCAAATAAAATTAACAAGCCTTTCGGTCACATCACTGAATATTCTGTAACAGAAGTGTATGTTCAAAAACAGATACTTTACATAACCAATTGATCTGTACATACACAACTGAAACATGGATTTTCTCACATTTTATATCCAGAAAAGTACAAACCACCTGTTCTTATCTAATACAGGCAGTATGTATGCCAGTTTACATAATGAACTGTCTTTTTTTTTCATTTTGCTGACTTCTGCACAAGTTTCTCACGTAGGTCCAGTGTTGTATAAGTGGCAACAGTAAATTTACACATGTGACGGGAGTGCGTTAAGCCCAGAAAGTTATTGTATTTTAACCGATCTTTTTCCACTGTAGTTTTTATTGGAGTTTATCCTGAAAGACCAAACATGTTTCGAAACATAACAGAAACTCTAACAAAGGGTGTCAAACATTTGGTCAGCACAATTTCTTCAATGGAATAAAAAGAAATGAATGAAACAGTTTAACACAATTTGGCTGCAGTCATCACTTACTTTCAGTTAAAACGTAGCTACTTCAAACGTCGTCATTTGTAAATGGAAGTAACAATTATTAAATAAAAATCGCGATCTTTTTACGCTTTATTAATTTTGGGTTAACAAATGATACTTTTAATGTTTTATAAAATTAATCAGCGGTTATACAAAGTATATTTATGTAATAGACAGTTTACAATAGATGATAAAGAAACTAAACAATACTTCATCACAGAAGTGCTAGAACATTATTCAAACGTAACATAAATATGTAAAATACTTTAGTTTAGTCGCTCTTCAACTTATTCGTAATGATCTTAAGTTGATATTAATGGAAGAGCAGAAGGGACATTATCGAAACCACCTCCATTTACGCATAGCCAATCAAGAAAAAGCATTTCTGTTTGTGGAGTTTTGCAGTGCTCATCGTAGAAGCTGAAACTGAAGCCACCCTTTGGCAGGTAAACAGACGAGCACAATATGAAATTTTTGTTTGATTTCTACGTTTGTTCCCCAAACAATTTTATCTAAATTAAAATTTACATTAGAAAAGTCACAAATTTCCTTGTGTAATAAATAAACAGAATCCTATTAATTTTTCCCAAAAGGTTTCCATGCCTCCTAACACCACATTCGGACTAGAATACCAATCATTGTTAATTTCATATCACATATCTAAATTGTACAGAAATTTTGCAATTTGTGTTCTTTTTCCTAAATAAAGTTTTGAATTTGTAAAGTAAAGTTTATTAGAGTTTCTATAAGTATTTTAGTAAATTTAATTATAGCTTAACCTTATAATGAAGTATTCATGTGAAGCAAACTGCCATTCACTTATAATGAATCTTATGCTAATTTCAAATATACTGTTCGCATGCGACATGACGACCCACGAGCTTAAAACAATTATTCAATCTATCAAGTATTACATTACAATGACGTTTTTGAAAGTCAGACAGTGTTCACTTTATATGAAGTGTCCTTCACAAAATCACTTTATCACTTTGAAAATGATGATCACGTCTTCGTGAGTAGAATACCGAATCTTAGGTATTGATGAAACACATTTTCATAAAGAGCAAATATTTTAAATTACTGGAGTACGTTCTTAATTTTAAAGGAAAATAGTTTGTTGGTTTTAAATCGATAAATATTTGCAATAATAATAATAATAATAATAATAATAATAATAATAATAATAATTTAGCGTTACGGTATGAAATCATTTCTTATGAAGAGGTGACGTGGTAATCTCTTCCAAATTTACAAGATAAACTAGGTTAAAATTCCATTTACATACGATTATAAGCTAGAATGCATTAAAAAAAGCAGTTAGCCACTGTTCCCTATTGAAATACATCAGTATAACCTTTAGTTAATGAATAATGTAAAATAAGCATAATAATGTGAATAAATGTCTTAATCAGCCAAGCGTCGTAACTTTTCATTACTTTTAAAATTAATTCTAAAATCTACATAACAAAAAACATTCTAAATTGAGTTACATTCGAAAACCTAATATATATTTGTTATTTATTTCAGTAAAGTCTTGGGTCTCAATAATATATGTATTTTATTTGAGAACATATCCAATTCCTTGTAGCTCATAGATTATCAGATACTCCTTTGCAACTTCTCTGGCAACAATGACGAAACGACCGCACATTCCTCCAGGATGCGTAAACTGCACTTGTTGGTGGAAGCCCCGCTAGTCTGTACAGCAAACACTGGAAGCGTCTTCAAATAAGGTTTACCTTCGTGGTCAAAGGTTACGTTATTCGCCAAGTAGATCTGAAAAGAAAGTTAAGTAAAACTGATTTTGAGTATTGAAATTACAAATGGGAAAAGAATTAAAAATAATATTTCAGAAAACCCCTTCATTTACATCTAAGTATTAGAACAGTAAGGGAGATAGGGATATTTGCCGTTGGAAAAAACTAATTAACTAGTAACGTTGTTTGAACGAAATATTCAATCGAAAGTAATCACTATTTAAACATAGAAATGACAATTATTCTTGTTGGTTATTTTATTAAAAAAATGAAGTTATATATTGTAACGTTTCTTTCATTCCAGTAGAGGTTAATGAGTTTGATTAAATGAGTGTCACATTTTATTGTCGCTCGGTAACTTATAAATTAAGAATGAAAGATGCACCATCACGTGCAGCTCAACTTACTACTTATTTACTTGAGATACTTGAAGTTTCTTTTTTTTAATAATAATCTTTATTCAGAAAGAACACATTACATAAGGTATACATTACATCCATACTGGTTTACACAATGTTGGGAATAACGTTTAATTTTTGGAGTTAAATTACAGTACTGTTATCTGTATAAGGTTTTGGAAAGCATGATAGATTTTCAGGCAAATTTGAAAAGTAAAGTTTAGTTGGAGTTTGAGGGTCGACCTGCATCGACCCCTCTGAAGCATCTCGCCTCATTTGCGAGATTTAGTGGAGGAGGAATTGGCTTCCCCTCTTCTGCCCTCGTATAGCTGGTCAGGGACTTTACATAAGAACCTGTCGAAATGTTTCTTGAAATTATTTACGTTGGTTCCTCAGTTCTTTGGGCAGGATTTTGACGAGTTTCCGGTCTCGTATTCTGAAAGTATTTTCCATCTTCGTTTTCATGTCCATCTGTCCAACGAATCATACAGAATTTCCCTTTTCTATCACAACCATCGAGTATTTTCCATTATATTAGTGTATACCACTCGCGTTTTCTTTTCAGATAGTAGAGTTTCAGGAATTGTAGTCGAAACGAGAAGTCTTCATCTTTCATTTCCTCTATCTTAGACTTAAAAGTCTTTTGTATGGCATCTATATTTGCAATGTCTCGTTTTCTATATGGGCTTGTGAGTATTGAGCAATGCTCAATTATTGTTAAAACTAGTATGATATCATGTCCGGAGTAAAACTGTACGTAGGACAAGTTTTTTTTTCCCGACTAATACTAAACTTAAAACCTGGGCTTTCCCAGTGCTTTCCCATGGGCTTTTGCACATCCGAAAAAGGGATTGAGGCTTTTTAGCCATTGCTAATGTACTTAAAGTTTTGAACATTAATGCAGTATTTTCATATGAAAATATTGTGATAAATATCATATTAAAGAATAGTCCTACCAATATTTCAGGCGCTACCTATAAAATTGGTTGTAAACAATGTGATTCC
>JAJOZX010020870.1:0-2500 GCA_023014485.1 Bathynomus jamesi
GCAACGAAAACAACAGCGCGTGCTTGTAAAGCGTGCAGACGAAAACCACGTGATTTCGAAGCGTCATTGTAATTTGGTAATAATGACAGCTCTGACCGCGAGCGCATTAGAAGGTTCAAAAAGTAAATTAACATAGAGTTTTAGCCATGTAGGTATATTGATACATGTAAGCTGGGCTTACGAAAAATGTTTGTTGTTATAACTAACTATAGGGATATTTTTATAAAAAATAATAAATTTCTGCTCAAACAACACAAAAACCCCCCGCACCCGCATAAATAATAGCTATATTTTATGAACTTTAATAAGCGGGGGCGACCTCTAAAAATTGTTCAATCAAAAATAAATTTTATACGTGGTTTTTTCAAAGAATGGAACTGGTTGAGGGGGCGCAACCTAAAAAAAAATCAACACTTCGAAAATAAGAGACCCTAATATATATATATATATGTAACACACACAATACACACACACACACCACACACACACATATATACATACATACATATATATACACATACATATATATATATACATATATACACATACATATATACATACACATATACATACATACATATACACATACATATATATACATACATATATACACACACACATATATACACACACACATATATACACACATACATATATACACACATACATATATACACACATACATATATACACACATATATATATACATACATATACATACATATATATACATACTATATATACATATACACATATATATATATACACATATATACATATATACACATATATATATATATAAACACATATATATACACACACCATATATATATCACATATATATACACACATATATATATACACACATATATATATATACACACATATACATATACACATATACACATATACACATATACACATATAATATAAACATATATATACATATACACATATATATATATACATATATATACATATACACATATATATATATACATATATATCATATACACATATATATATATATACATATATATACATATACACATATATATATATATACATATACATATATATACATATATATATATACACATACATATACATATATATACATATATATATATACACATACATACATATATATACACATACATATACATATATATACATATATATATACATATATATATACATTATATATATATTATACATATACTATATATATACAGGGTGAGTCAAAAGTAGCGCCCGATTTCTGTCAGTTGATTGTTTGTTTGCCATTTGTATTACAGTGTACAAGAAGGTAGAAATAATGAATGACATGTTTATCTAACCATTTATTCGGGGGAAAATTATTACGGAACTGTACCAAGTTGTTTTACTTGCAATTTTCAAAGTGCCCTCCCTCGTGATCGATGCACAATTGCAGCCGAGCAGGCACAGAGTGGCACACACCTCAGAGTTCGATATCAATTTTCCTCAAACTTTGCAGTGATTTGAGCCTTCAATTCCTGATGGTACGAGGCTTTTCACGATAAACAAAGTCTTTCATGAGCCCCCAAAGAAAGAAATCTGGAGGTGTAAGTCTGGGAGCATGCCGGCCACCACTCGATCGGACCGCGGCGGGCCGATCCACTTTCCGGAAAGTTTTCATCAAGCACTGACGAACATGACGTCCATAATGAGTGGAGCTCCATTTGCTGGAAATAACAGTCCTGCTTTTGTACCCTGGGCCAAAAGAAGGTTTGCAGCATATCCAGGTAAATTTCTGCAGTGACAGATCCTCAAAGAAAAAGGGTCCAATTATCCCTAATGGAGATACGTATGGCTGCCCAAACTGTCACACCAGGTAATTTACCTCCTTCTCAACTGTCACTCTTGGGTTCTCCGCAGCCCAGTAGACACAATTGTGTCTGTTAATTGTGCCGTTAAGCTTAAAACATGCCTCATCTGACCACCAGATGTTGTCTAGCATTGTGTCCTCTTCGTCAAGTTTAGCTAAGAACTCTCCGCCAAAATTGAAGACGGCGGTCATCATCTCCATCATGAAGGACATGCAGTAAGCGTGAATGTAAGGTTTCCATTTTTCTGGTGAAGGATACGGATAACACTTGATTGGCTCACTTCCAACTCTGCAGATAAACGGCGAGTTGACTTTTGCGGACTTTGTTCCAGTCTCCTGATGGCTTCTTCAGCCTTAGCTACATTCGTTGCCGTTTTCGGACGACCGGACTTCTTTGCAGTGGCTACCGACCCTGTTGCTTCAAATTTTTCGACAATCAATCGTATGTTCTTCCCTGGGGTGGGTTAATATCGAATTCCTGTGCCAAACGGCGTGCCGCCATCGTTGGTTGTTCATTACATTTGTAATGTTCACGGCCGCAATGCGTTGATTCATTGAAAGGTAATTCATGGTTCAATTTGGTGCAAAATTCAGTAACTTTCCAAACTCTCAGCAAGAACTGCAAACAAAAACAAAAATAAATAAACTAAG
>JAJOZX010020870.1:7500-21348 GCA_023014485.1 Bathynomus jamesi
GTTGCAGCATCAAAAACTCACGATCTTCATCTATCTTTATCATGTCAAGAGCACTTGCATGTGCAATGTCAAACAGATCTTGCAAGTCATTTTGCCAACTCTCTTGTTTTTGTAGTAGTGCAGGTGATTGCTTCTTCTTATTATTTCTGTTCTTCTTTAGTTTCTCCCACTCGTTGAAAAGTTTCTTTACTCTCTCCACGACATGACATTTCAACACTGTTGGGATGCGTGCCTTTTCCCACACATCCATAACATCTCTAGCAGTCAACAAAGCCGCTGTTTTCACCTGTGCTTTTTATTGATCTTGTAGTTCATAAACAATGCTAATGTTTCCCTTTTAGATGGAAGCTGGGTTTCTTTGAAGGACTCTATAGGATATCCTATGAGCCAAACAACTGTTTTGTGACGCGTATGCCGCTCCATGAGTGCAACTCAGCAACTGCTATACAACCACTCTCAGCGAAGGCAGCAAAGATACTGAGTCAGTGACGCCGCACTTACACTGACGCGGCCGCCACAGTGACGTCACAGCAAAGAAATGATTCTAGAATGTTCGGCCACGGCGTCTATAGCAATAAAAGGGATGAGAAGGTTTACGGAAAGAGGTTCAGAGTCTGTTATGACTGCTATATGTTGCTGACTACCATTTTTGATGAAATCTGCAAAATAAATAAATGTACAATAAATACAAACTGAAAAATAACAATATACAAAATGTTCAATGGATGGTAGCAACCTCTAAAATGTCTTCAATTGTGCTGAAATTTTGCATGTTCAGTTTTTACACTAAATTAAATAAAATTAGAGGGTGTCTTCAAGTTTTTGAAATGATAAGTTATTTTGCATCACCCTAATATATATACATACATACATACACATACATACATACACTACATATACATACATACATACATATATATATATATACATATATACATATATCCACACATATATATATATACACATATATATATATATATATATACATATATATACATATAAGCACACCGGACAAAAAATTAGTCACCCCTATCAGAATGTACCAATAACGTGTGACGGCGCCTCTGGCCTTGATAACCGCACGAATCCGGCGAGTTTAGTATGCGGAGGTACGCCTGCTGGTTCAAATTCATCGTCACTGGAACGAGAGGGCCCATTTCGTCGTACGAAAAACATCCCCAGAACATCACGGAACCACCTCCAGCCTGAACAACACCTTCGACGCATTCAGGATTAAAGGCTTCATTGGACCTGCGAAGTACTCGTCGCCTCCCATCATTGGAGAACAAACAAAAACGGGACTCATCGGACCAAATTACACGTATCCAATCTGCCGCAGTCCAGTTTTTGTGCCTCTGAGCCCATTTATAACGTGCCAATTTGTGACTTGCTGTTAACAGCGGCCTCTTCCGTGGTACCCTGCTCCAGATGTCCATCGCATGCAGTTCTCGTCGCAATGTCCTTTCGGAAATTGGTCGCTGGAGAACCTCATTGGTTTCTTGGAGCAATTGTTCTCTGGTTTGAAAACGATTTGCAGTTACTAGACGAGAAACATGGCGGCGGTCCCTATTGTAGAGAATTGTTTTCTGGCCACAGTTACGCCGTCGATTTTCAGTTGATTGCGAACTACACGACTCTCTGTAAACTCGCTGGACAGTACGCGTCGACACCAACAAATTGGGCTACTTGAGACATTTTGTGTCCGTGGGCTCTGCCAAACACGATGGCTCCTTTTTGCCACTGAGTAACGTCTGCCTCACGACCCATTTTGCAGACTATATCCAACACACACTGTTCTTCACCACCTCACGAAACAGATCTGATCCTGTGTGCTACGTCACCGCTACTTGTCACTTACCAATGCTACATCAGCGCCCTCTGGTGACCTTGAACTTCCTACTATCGGTGCTATTAGGGGTGACTAATTTTTTGTCCGGTGTGCTTATATACACATATACATATACATATACATATTAGATATATATATTATATATATATATATATATATATTACAGGGTGGGCCGTAAGTTTCCATACATAGGAAAAATAAACTTTTTTATGGACAACCATTTTATTTATATAATATGCTCTACATGGTTTGCCATTGTTTTGAAAACACATTTCAATACGTGTTCCCCACTGTTGATGAACACGCATTAGCACAGTTGACGTTATGCTTGTAATGGCGTTGGTGATACGTTCCTTTAGATCAGTGGTTCTTAACCTTTTTACTACCATGCCCCCTCTAGGAATTGGTCCTTCCCTCCACGCCCCCCTTGCATCAAAATAACATTCTCAATAACTTCTCAATATTAGCCCATGCTCTCGTTAAGAGAATAACATACAATTAGAGAAATTCCTGTTTCTAGGGGGGCGCGCCCCCCAGGTTAAGAACCACTGCTTTAGATGATTTATGTCTCGTATCTTTTACTGATACACCATGGCCTTCAAGTGCCCCCAAAGATAGAAATCAAGGGGGGTGAGATCTGGGGATCTGGGAGGCCACTCCACAGGACCACGCCGACCAATCCAAGCATCCGGAAACTGCTGATCCAAATACCGACGCACGTGAAGACCATAATGAGGTGGAGCTCCATCTTGCTGGAAGTAAACTGGGAAGTTACCTTCCTCGTTTAGCAGGGATGGGAAAATCTCTTCTTGCAACATGTTAAGATACCTTTCGGCATTAAGATTTCCACTGACAAAAATTGGTCCAATAATTCTGTCACCCCATATCCCGGCCCACACCATCACTTTACCGGCACCTTGCATCTTCGTCGGACTCAGCCAGTTAGGGTTAGCATTACTCCAATAACGTATGTTTTGCCGATTAACCTCTCCATTGACGTAAAATTTGCTTCATCAGTAAACAAGATCTTACACGCATATTCTTAGGGTATCTGAAACATAAAAACAAACGTTTAATTTTTCCTATGTATGGAAACTTACGGCCCACCCTGTATATATATATATATATATATATATATATTATATATATATATATGTTAACCCCTCCGTCTATGGCCCTGGGGTGGTTCGGATCGACGGGGGTTCTGTTAGGAGGCAAGCAACGGATGTGTGACTTGAAGTGGTTTTCTTCTATGTTACTCTCCGAGTTCTTCTATAGTGGCTCGGAGGACTCTGGTAGATTTGCAATCTAAATGCTGAAGGTTCCGGATTCTTCTTATAGCGTATCCGGAAAGTTTTCTAAGTTTTTCTGAAGAGAGCAAGGCTCGAAGGGGACAAAAAAGTTTCTCTGTAATTTACTGCTAAAAATACAGGTAGTGCTCAGCCTCTGAATTAGCTTCTGAATGACAATGGAATTTTAATGGGTTTATATACCCAAAAACTGCTAACATTATTATTATTAAATGCTAAGAAGGCTGTATTATTTTTGCACAATATTTAAAATAAGTAAATTTTTTAGCTGTGGTAAGGCTTGAACGAGTAAACAAAATATTTGAAGACGAAACCATATTTTTATCTTAAACCGCGACTTTTCAGATCTGATGTTATCATGATCTGCCAAGTTAACTAAAAGTGGAAATCGGACTATGCATCTTTACACTAAAATATGCATATGAGTGAAATTTTAAGGTTTAAGATGTACAATTTTAATGCTTAGGCAAGACATGATCTCATTGTTTATAACGAAAGAGTGTATACAAAATGTGAACATTGCAAAGCTTAACAGGATTCCTTATTAAGCGAAATCTAAAAAAATGATTATGAGATTTTAAAAAACAACAGGTCACCAATTATTTAGCAAAGTAGAAAGCAATCAAAATTTTATCCAAACTCGCGTTGGGCGATTTTGGTCCTTATGTAAAAATGAATACACACACGTACATACATATGAGTATAGGCATTATATAAAGTTAAATATATAAGAATATACAGATTATATAAATACATGAACCATATAACACATGAATTTTTAAAATGGATACTTTTTCTTACAATGGATACAGAGACTATATAAATGAATACAAGAATTACATGAAGGATAAGATAATATAGGAATATGGGAATTATTTATGGTTCATTTTTACAGGGCTCTTCCCTCTAGAATGATATTAATATAATAACGTAACATCCTAACTAATGCTAACTAGATGATAACTATTGGTTTTATAATACAGATTTATATATAAACATAAGTCGGGTGGTTAAGTCTAGTTCACGTGGTCTGGGTACGCACTCTTGGTCGTGCATAAATAGTTTCATGTTCCGTGTCACTTGGTTTTCTTTGTTCCCAGAATGATCTTTTCACCACAAATATACCGAGGATAATAGCACATACAATAATGATACTAACGGCAGATGTTGAGAAAATGGTTACCGGTTGTAGTATTTGTAAGAGGTTATTTTGGTTATCATCCGAAATTTTAAACCGGCTCAATTGATCATTCCATTCAGGGGCATGTAGTTCGGGTAGGATGGTTACAGGTTTTATGGAGAGATTTAAGATCTCTATGACGGGTTTAAATTTAATTTGCGACGGAAATGGGTATGAGTTATTAAGGGTAACCTTATACGGGTTGTATATTTGGAGGGCTTTTGAACGCAAGGAGCAACCAATTGGTAGCCGAATAACCATAGGGATTGTAATGAGGGAATAATTCGATGGACACTCGAGGGTAGCGGCAGTCCTGTTCGCGAAGGAAACCCAGATGTCTGGTCCAATTCGTAGTTGGATGGTTTTAGGGGAATGAAATTTTTTAAATGAACATACGGGGGCATGCCGGTCACGAATTAAATCGATAAAGCAAGACCTAGTAGTGGGAAGAATAACTGGTTTGAGTGGAGGGCAGATGAGTTGTTTATTTGGTTGCGGGAATCGGCAATGCCGGACGTCGCTATCTGACATCATAGAATAAGCTGATAGATCTTTGGTGAGGAAAAGGTAAGGTGGGTAAATACAATCGATAGACATTAGAGTTATTTTGGTAGGGTGTTGGGAAAGGGTGAAATTTATATACGTCATAAGTGAGGAAATCGAAAAATGGTATAATTATGAGGTATGTGTAGGGGCGTGGTCCATGTACAGTCCAGGTGTATTCTAGAAATTGAGGGTAATTAGTGTGGTTGAGTGGGAATATGGGTGATAATTTTAATTGTGACTGGGCGGTGTGAATCAAGGACTGGAGTATTTCCCATGGTATTAGGGTGGAAAGAGTGATTTTTCCATGGGCTAGCTGGGTTGCACGCAAAACCTTGGAATGAATCGTAGTTATTCGTTGTAAGTATTTATCGATTAGGGTTACTTGTAGGTTCATTATCTCTATTAATTCTAGATATCTTTTGTGTTCTTTGTATTGAGCTAACATGGATTCAAGGTATGTGAATCTGTCCGAAAGGGAGTGAGGAAGCGATTGTTTTCGTGTAATGACCTAATAGTTTGTTCTAACATGTGTCCATTATATTGTCGATTTCGCGAGAGATTCAATTTAAGTTCAATTCTTTTAATATCTTCTTCGGTTGCTAATCCGAATAAACCTTTGAACAGTTTCCCTCCTATATCTATCAGTCCCCTTTTACTTCTTTGGTTAAAGTTTTCTGAATTTTTAGTTTCAGTTTGTATCCATGGTAAGGCTAATATTTCTGATAGGGCGCGTGCTGTAGTTTGAATATTTTCGAGGGTATTTTCTAACAGAACGCGACTAATCTGATCTTTTCCTTGGAAAGAATTCTGGACTTTACTTTCAAACGTTTTTAATTGGGTTTGTATCTGAAGGAGATTGATTTTAATTCTAGCAGGGGGTTGCAAATTTATATAAAGGTCTGCGCCCTTTCAAAAATTTACCTTCTGCAAGTTTTTCTATAACAACTCCGGTAGAAATTTTAATGCTAGGTCTACAAGAGTAAATAATTTGGAAAATTATAAGGGGGACAATTTTATTCATTTCTACGCCTTAAGTTATACGGAGCTGGGGGTAGTTGTGTGGATACTTGTGTTGTGGGCGAAGGGGTCGGCCTCGTTTTGGTGGCAATGGGGGTCGACCGTTGAGCTCGGATTCTGAGCGGGTTCGTTTCTTATGTGAAGGTTCTAGTTCACGTGGGTGATGCATTTGCGGGCGGTATGTAGGGTCCGTGCGTCGATCATCAATCGGCGAGGGTGGTGACAGAGGAGATGGTGGAGAGTTCCACTGAGTGATCCTCTCGAAGGGGTTTCTCCAGGGTCTGGGTCCGATGGGACGCTTGGCTCTGGGGCCTCCTCTTGTTCAGAGATTGCCTCGAGTAATGGTGGTATTACGAGGTACCAATCTTCGTCATGGGTAGCGGTTCCCGCGGTGACTACTTCAGTTTTTTGATCCCTGCCCGATTTGTTAATATCTTGACCTTTTGAAGGATAGGCGGCTCGAACGCCTGGCAGCTGTTTTTTGGGAAGGTGTTGTTCGGAAGCTATCTTCAAATTGTCAGCGTGAATGATCTTTAGTTTGGAATGATCCCGGAGGTCGAGGATTTCATAACGATTTTTTCCGAGGTCTTTCATAATCCTATATGGGCCATCCCATTTTGGGTATAATTTGCGATGAGCCCCTGGCGGTTTCACGCTCTTCAGATAACATCGCATACCGACGATTATAGTCCGTTGACGGGGATGACGCCTATGTTGCTCTTGCTCCATCTGTTGGTTTCGTTGGTCGAGGGCATAGCGGATTATGTCAAAAATCTTGAAAGATCGTTCAGCTAGTTGCTGATTTGCTTCTGCCATTTCGGAAGATGTTAGGACTGCCGGGTCGGTTTGGTCGGGCAAATCAAAAGGTAGACGCTTGTCGTAGTGATAGAGAACGAAATGAGGGGTGTCCCCGATGGACACATTATAGCCATTGTTGATGGCTGTTTGTACCATGGGAAGGGAATCATCCCATGTACGGGAGGATGCATCGACAACGTGGCGCAGGGCTTCCAAGATCTTTCGATTGTGCCTTTCCACTAAGCCGTTTGCCTGGGTGGTATGCCACAATGTGTGTATTTTTAATTCTACACATGTTACAAAGTGACTCGAACAGTTTGGAAGTGAAACTACGGGCGTTATCCGAGATTAGGATGGAAGGAGTGGTATGGTTTTGGATGACGCGTTCCACTAGGGCTCTTGCCACAGTTTCCGAGGTCTGATCTGGAATGGCGGCTACTTCGCTGTAACGCGAGAAGTGGTCCGTAAACACAATGATGTACTGATTTCCCTTTGATGTTTTGGGAAATGGTCCCAGTATATCCATTCCAGTTCTTTGCCAGGGCCTCTGGCATACTGGATATTTATGCATTGGAGCGGTGGATGGTACGTTGCCCTTATGCTTTAAACACGACGGACATTCGGCGATGTATTCATGTACCGTTCTGTTCATCTCGGGAAAATGGTATCGCTCCAAAAGACTTTTGATGGTGCGATCCGGCCCCATGTGTCCATAAAAAGGTGAGTCGTGACAAAGTCCAATGGCTATATCAACGAGATCCTTTGGTATCTCCACGAGGTCGTTTCCATCTTCGTTCCTGAAATGTACGAGCCCATCTTTGAGGTTGTACTGTTCTTTTACCTTCGATGGTTCCTTTTGTTCCAGGCGCGCCCGAAGGTTTGGGTGTGTTGGTCCTGTTGTTGGGAGTATTGCAGACACTCGTAGTCGAACACAGGAAGAAGTCCTATTTTATTCACTCGGGCGTCGGGCTTGAGTCTCGACAATCCGTCTGGAATAACTTGCAGTTTTCCCGGTTTGTATACGATTTTCGCTGCAAAATCCTGAATCAACAGAGCCCATCTACTCAATCGTCCTTCAAGTAGCTTGTCCTTGAAGAGGTACGTGAGTGGCTTATGATCAGTCTTGATGGTTACATCGTAGCCATAGACGATATTTCGGAATTTTTTCAAAGCCCAATATACCGCTAGGGCCTCTCGGTCCGTAGTGGAATAATTCCGTTGAGGTGCAGAGAGAAGTTGACTGGCATAAGCAATGGGTAATTCCACACCGTCTACGTCCTGTAACAGGACGGCTCCTAGTCCATAGGAGGAAGCATCTGTGGCTATGATGAAGGGTCTTGTGTAATCAGGATATTGTAAAATGGGATGACAGGTTAGTTTATTAATTAAAGTTTCAAAGGCATGTTGGTGATCGGATTCCCAGTTAAATTTCGAATTTTTCTGGAACAAATTAGTAATGGGTTTAGCAATATTCGAAAATTGGGGGATAAAGTTCCGATAGAATCCGACAAAACCAATAAATGCACGGGCGTCGTCGATGGTCTTGGGTACAGGGTACCTTTCCAGGGCTTCGAGTTTGGCTGGATCAGGTTTAATTCCTGTGGACGAGAGTAGGAATCCTAGGTATACCAGGGATTCTTGTAAAAAATTGCACTTTGCAAGCTTCAGTTTAAGGTGTGCTTTTCTCAAGTGTGATAGCACATTATGAAGGCGTTGAAAGTGTGTTTTTATGTCCGAACTATAGACGATAATATCGTCAAGATACACGAGAGCTTCGACACCTAATAGGTCGGAAAGGACTATATTCATCAACCTAGAGAAATTAGCAGGCCCATTTCGGACTCCGAAAGGTAAAACCTGGAATTCGTAATGGCCTCGGTTAGTGGAGAAAGCAGTCATGCCCGAGATTCGGGACTGACCTCCATTTGCCAATAACCTGATGCTAAATCGAGGGATGAAAAAAATTCGCTTTCCCTACGTTCAGAATTGTTTCCTGCATGTTTGGAATCGGGAAACGGTCTGGGATGGTAATGTTATTCAGGCGTCTAAAATCTATACAAGGGCGAGATGTTCCGTCCTTTTTGGAGACGAGAATCATAGGAGCGGACCAGGGACTAGCTGAAGGCTGAATGACATCCTGCTCCAACATGTCCTTGATGTGTTCCTCAATAGTGACTAACTGAGAATGTGGAACCCGATAGGGAGGAATGAAAATGGGTTTGGAATTGGGTTCCAACTTGATTTCAAAAGGGACCAAATTAGTTCGGCCCAGAGGATCTCCGGTTAGGGCAATCACATCTTTATTTCTTATCAGGAAATCGAGAAGTGATTCCATTAGTTTGGGATCCTGTAAAGCTGGTGACTCCTGAAGGGAGTGCTTCAGACATTTCTTATATTCTTCTTTTAATATTGAAGGCTTTAATTCTAAGGAACTGGAAACACGATTTATCGTACTGATGGGGAAATCTGAATCTATTTCTACTGTGGAAACAGTTCCTATTTTCTGATTTGAAGTTAATTCTATAGATCTTTCTCCTTTGTTTAAACAAACAACAGGGATAGCTGAATTCTGACTCTGACTAAGGACTTGGGCAATAAGAACATCTCTTTTGAAATTACTTTTCTCTGTAATCAGAGTACGCTCTGACTCTAATAATTTTCCTTGACTGTTAACTACTTTTGCTAGGAAACAAATCTTCTCATAAGGTGCTACTGTTATATGCTCGGTAGGGCATATGAAAAATTGTGAATCTGATTCTGGTTCGGCGACTAAAATTTGCCTTATTGGCTGAACTGAAGCTGGCTGACTGGAAACTGCTGACTGGAAACTGGCTGACTGGAAACTGCTGACTGGAAACTGACTGACTGGAAACTGACTGACTGGAAACTGACTGACTGGAAACTGCCTGGGTTGATCCAACTGGAACTGATTACCCTGGGGTCTGATTTCTGGAGCGGTTGTCCCTCTGGATGCAACCGGCCGACTTGATCTGCTATCAAGTAGAGGGGGTTTCCTATTTCTTTCGGAAATCTGAACTGAGCTAAGTCTATTAGCATTAAGTTGTCTGTCATCCTCGCGGAGATGGTGTGTCCTATTTCGACACTTTACTAACTTTCCGGCTGGGTAAATCTCCCATTGATTCCGGTTAAAAAAATCCATCCCTAGTAGGATGTCTGTCTGAAAGGTGGCGACTGTGTCCACTATACAACATTTCGCGGGGTATACCGCGTTTCCAATTTCTAAATATAACTCAATTTCTCCATATGTGGGTATGGGTGTGCCCGTAACTCCTCTAAGTTGGCAGGATGGTGCCTTAAGTTCATATTTATAATTGTACTCTCTAGTAATTCATCTACGCATTGTTTCTTAATTAACGTTGCGTGTGCTCCTGTATCTAGGAGAGCAGTTAAATCTTGGTTATCCGTACTACAATTTATTATTAAATCTAAGAGGTCCGCACCTATTATCCTGATGGGGAGTTTGTGTGCGTATCTGGGCTTACTACTGTAATTTAGGAGGGAGGAGGTTGAACTGCTGCCTCCAATGTAGGGTCTAAAAAAGGGATCACATGGTCTTCTATGGGAGGACCTGGATCATATTCTACGGGGATATCATACGCTGAAGGGTGTTCTTGAAAACTGTTCTCTGGGGAAAATGATTCCTCCCCGGGTACTTCTACGTACCGAACTAGTTGACCTTGCTGGTTGTATTGGGGTTTATACATGGGGTAAGAGTGTGGGTGACCCTGTGGTCGTGATTTATTGGGTTGGTAGTTCGACTGAGGCTGGGAATGGACTGGTTTCTGGGGATTGGTTGACTTTTGGGATACGTTTTGGGGACGTGGTTGGTTTGGTTTCTGAAAGTGGGGTCTATACCCTGCAGGGGCTTTATCAGCACACTTTTGGCGATCGCCACGGCGATGACCATGTTCGTGACAGTGGGAGCAATACGAGGGGTAATTACATTGACTTATCATATGCCCGAAACTATCACAGTTAAAACACTGTGGAGGAGGGCGTGTATTCTGGGTTTGGGGGGCTTGTTTCTGGGGTGTTCCCTGTATTTGCCTTGGTTTATATTGTTGTTGTTGTTGTTGGTGGTGCTGCTGCTGAATATACTGTACAGGGGTTTCTCTACCCTTTCGGTAGGTTTGGTTTGCTAAATCGGGGTGATGTTCCCGTGTTTTGTTTATGGCTACACTGACAGGTTTGTCAACATTTAAAAACTCCTGAAACTTTTTTTTAGGCGCTCCGGGTAAGTTTTGGTAAATGGTTGTGGCTACTATTAGATTTCTTTGTTTCGAAGTAAAAGTTATGCCACATGCATTTTCTGCGGCCCGGAGGGCTTCTCCTACAAGTTTGTGTGTACGTGTAATAAAATTGTTTAAATCCTCGTGTTCCTCTTTCTTCCATTTAACTTGGAAGACTGCTTCTAATGTGGCTAAGGGTTGTGCAAGGGTTATTTCTTTAAAAAATTCTAATAGGTTTTGTTTAAAATCGTCCCATGTTATAGCTTCGCTAATTGATGGGACGTAAGTGACTGTGTCATGGGCATTTCCCTCTTTAGGGTCAATAAATCTTTTTGCTTCTCTGATTTTTATATCATCATCGGTAATATTCTCGCGTAAGAAATGTTGCTCTAAAGACTCAACCCAAGGTCTTACGCGCGGTTCAACAAAACGATTATCTATGGTCCCCTTAAAAATTAAAACAGTATGAGGAAGATTTACTAATCTGCCTAAGTTAATATATGCTGGGGCGGGGGTTTGAGACTGAGACATACTGACTTGTGTGTTTGGGAATATGTTTGAAGGGCGCGGGGTAGGTGGAAAAATGGGTGTAGGTAATTCTTCGATGTCAGAAAGCGCACCGTCTGAATCGCTCATATGTGAAGGTACTTATTAATGTTCTAATTAGGTCTGCTTGACCGATCTTAATTCATGGAATGATCACTTAAGGGGTTTTCCTAACTACACTATCTAAAAAAAATAATGCACAACAATTTGCCTAACTCGGGGAAAATTTGAAAAGATTGCAAACAAAAATAAAAATGTAAACAAAATTTCACTCAAATGTACGTGATGGTATGGTAATACTATGTTTGGTACATTAAATAAAATTATACTATACTAACTAGAATAGTAAAAATAACTGAAAATAACTGTGACAATACTGTTTTCAATAAAAAGAGTGTATCACTGGTGTCTGTAGTGTTCACTGTGTTTTTTGTTAATTCTGGCTCAATACTAAATATTAATTGTTAATAATAATGACTTTTCAAATGTTTAGAAATTATTTTAAAAAAGAGTTTTGTACTTAACAAGATTCCTATGGCGAAATCCTTTTGAGGTGTGTCCTGAAGACGTGTCTGGCTGGCCACTTGTTCCTAGATGAAAAGTAGGCGTGAAGAACTTGGAGTCGTAACGCACCGGTTCACGGGTGGATGTGACGAACTCGAAGTCGTGACACGCCGGTCAACTGGGTGTTGGTTCTGGTTCCAGGGTCTGGAAGACTGGAAGAATCCTGGAGTCGTGAAGATCCTGGTTAAAGGGTCGCCAGTTGTTAACCCCTCCGTCTATGGCCCTGGGGTGGTTCGGATCGACGGGGGTTCTGGTTAGGAGGCAAGCAACGGATGTGTGACTTGAAGTGGTTTTCTTCTATGTTACTCTCCGAGTTCTTCTATAGTGGCTCGGAGGACTCTGGTAGATTTGCAATCTAAATGCTGAAGGTTCCGGATTCTTCTTATAGCGTATCCGGAAAGTTTTCTAAGTTTTTCTGAAGAGAGCAAGGCTCGAAGGGGACAATAAAAAGTTTCTCCAATTGTAACTTTACTGCTAAAAGATACAGGTAGTGCTCAGCCTCTGAATTAGCTTCTGAATTTACAAGGGTAGAGGTTCGACCTCATAACCATGGCTCAGGCCGGAATCTAAAAATATATTAAGGAGGCAAGGGCTCTGCCCCCTCCTAATGAGGTGCTACTCTGAAGTACAATGATGAAGTGCTAATCAGAAGTCTAATGCAGAAGTGCAATAAATGAAGTGCTAATCTGAAGTGAAGTATTTTTTACAAATATACGTATAATATAACTTAAATATTTGGGGGAGAACAGTTGAAGGTTAAATTTCCCCCCTTTTTAAACACATGATCAGATGTTTTTGAAAGATTTCAACTAAAAAAAATAAATAAAAAAGAACAACTATCGCTGATTCTACATTCTTGAAAGCGATATAATTTCGTATTAGCACATAAGCACAATTTTGAGTACATGACTGAGTACGTATTAATTTTGGTTCATTACAATTACGATTACAATTACCAATTAATTCATATTCACTCATTGTTTAATTACAATTCCATTAAAGTACATTCTTACATGATAAATTAAATCATTACATTTAATTACAGTTTCACTGTAGTACATTAAAAGTTATTGTTAATTTAAAGTATTACAGTTAATTACAATTAAACAGTTACTAAAACTTTGTCTTGTTTTTACAGTGTTGCATATTAATAGACAAATAAGATGTTAGAAATATAATACAAAGTACATGGCACTTACGAGATAATTTATTTTACGAAATAATATGCTATAATGTTATAAATTCGAATCAGAGCGAAAGGAGACCTTTTTTATCTTAGAAGCGTTCAAATTCTGCTGTGATGAGCGGAATTTCTGATAATAACTTACTAAGCATTTATGAATATCTTGCGAGGGTTGAACGCACTTGAAAGTAAAAATGAAAAAAATAATACGAGAACGTTTTTTCGCGTTCTCGAACGAAACTTCGCGCCTCACAAATTGACACGAGTAAAGATGATTATTTAATAACAATTACATACGATAATGGTCAAGCTAAAATTTGGACGTATGGGGGCAGGGAAATGGTCGAATAATAGTTATATTTATACTACATAACAAATAATGACTTCTATAGGGTGTACAGTTTTTATTATGATATATAAATTTTCATACATTGGATACTAGATATATGATGAAGGGAAAATGTGACGTCATAGTTATTGAATTTTTACGGATAGTACGAATCATTGTTAGGAAGATTTACAAGAACGAATTAGAGAGACAGAGTGGGAAACGTAAAGAGAATAAAGTTATTGTGACGTCAAAGTGTATGTCATTATTACAAATC
>JAJOZX010020871.1:0-20507 GCA_023014485.1 Bathynomus jamesi
TTTTCTTTGTAATTTAGAGAATATAATTCAACGTTTTTTTTTTTGTTTTAAAAGAGAATTTAATTCAACCTGAATTGACCGGGTTGTGTCTTTAGTTTAACTTTTTTGTTTGTTTGTAAGAAGGAAATTGACCGATTTGTCTTTTCTTTTCATGGCATTGTTGTGTATATAAATATATAGTTATGTATTTTATTATTTTTAACAAAACCGTTTTTACAAAGGTTGTAACGATTTTGGTAATTGTTGTAATGTATATGAGGAACATTCCGTCCCTCCGTTTGTTGAACTCTTTTAATTTTTAAGTAGTGTGACAAGCAATCTTTTTTTAAAGAGCAAAGTGCTCAAGAAAGACGTATTGTCAATTTCAGACTTATACCCCAGCTTAGTCACTCAATTCCCCCGAATGTCGTACTCCAAACTTCGTCTTTTTATTTTATTTTAACACCCCCAACCCCAGTTGAACCGTGTCAACCAGAGAAATGGTTCAACCATGGTTAATTTAGGTTAAGTGTTTTTTTATATTACAGTATATGTTTAGTTCATTATAGTTTATAATTGATTTCTATTTTCAATTTTTATATTTTTTATATATTTTTTATTCGATGAATACTGAGTAATTGTGTTGGTCGAATTTAATTAATTGTGTGTCAAAATATCAAATAATTCAAATTCTATCAACATTCAACGAAAGAGTATGATTTTTCTACTTAACATGCAAAAATTATTAAACCTTTTTTATATTTTTTTTTATTATATGAAAATAATTTTTAATGTAAAAATTTACCTGAAATTATTAAAAGAAAAGATTGTTCGAAATGCTTTCATTCCATTTCAATAACTTTTTTATTCTTGGCCGAAACTCATCTAAGGTTCGATTTACTTTTATTTTTTTAAATATTATAAAATTATGTTTAGCTCGTTGAAATGCATAATTGATTTCTATTTTTAATTTGCATTCTTAATTTTTTTTAAGTCAATTATCGTACGGATACTTCTGGTTAATGTTAATGGTTATATAGTTCATATATAGCTAGGAATGTTACTAGTCGAATTTAATTCGATCTTCAAGTTCAAAATTTAATTTTTAATCCCGCTAGATTTACTTTCATTAATTGTAAGGTCTCTAAGTTCGTTTTTTTTAATTACCTTATACGTGTAACTGATTAATTATTAAATCTATAAATCCTAATTGAATTTTATTACTTTGACACATATTCGATTCATTCACGTTCCGTCCCTCCAGTCACTTTTGCATTAAAACTCGTATGCAAACATCATCATTATAATACATCATAATTATTGCTTACTATAATAAATTCTCGTTCATGCATTTATTAAGTTATTTTATCTGTTCCTTAAAGTATATATATATATATATATATATATATATATAATCCTAATCCCCAATGACCCCTAATCTAGTTCTTCACGGGATGAACAAATTACTCTCATATTCTACTACTATTGTACCGACTCACTCATCTACAGATGCTTCTTACCAATTTATAGATACATCTGCACACTGACGTATAATTTCAACTATTCAACTATAAATCCACTTTCTCCTTTTGAACATATCACCAACCACTAGAATCTGTACCCAATAAACATAAATACACATTTGACCACAGGTCTATACATCATCCACTACGTAATTCGATTTGTACCTACAACATTCAATAAGAACGCATGTATGCACACTATATATACTATATATACTATATATACAAACCTTATGCTAAAATCATTGGATATCACAATAAAACTATTTCATTACGTGTATGTGCAAACTATGCTATTTAGTCTTAATTATTTTTGCTTTCTAATATATCTTGCTAATGCATTTATTCAGTTAATTTAACAATCCTCTCAGCTAATCTGTCCCTCGAAATTGTAAGATACACACTTTGCACCTAATACACCCAAATACACACTAGACCACAGGTCTATACATTATCGATTACGTAATTCTATTTTTACCTACAATAGTCAACAAAATTAGTTCATGAATTGTACTATCATGGTAACCTTGAAAATCCATGAACTTTAAAATTTATATTTTTCCCTTTTACCTATTCATTATGAATGTAATTTTTCCCACAGAAAAATAAAAGTTTGTAAAAAAATTTAACTATCATTGTTTGTCTAACTTAATTGTTTGTCTAAATTAACGTATTAATCCTTTTATTCTGTTTGTCTAAAATTAAAGTTTTAATCTTTGAATTTTTTTATATTTTGTAAGCAAGTGTCATTTTAAAGATTTGATACTCTGCATTGTACTCAACTACCCGAACTCGTTCTGTATAAAACTTGTATTGTAAAAAAGAATGTCATCATCTAATATGAATTCGTTGGATGTTATTTTCTCAATTCTATTATATTGTATTAATTGTATTATATTATTGTATTAATACCATTTTAGAGGGGGAAACACTGTAAAAATGAACAATGAATAATCCATATTCATTTTTACATAAGAAACCAAAATTGCCTAAGCGAGTTTTGGATAAAAAATTTATTTGTAGCTTCCTATTTTTGTTTGTCACAACCCTATGATCTACCATTTCTGTGGTTTAGTCGTATCTATTTTCCATTTTTCATTGTTATAGAATTTATTATAATTAATTATGATTGTCTTCCATCTCACCCTCGACCCTAGATTATGCATACACATTGCATGTAACAGGATTGGAACCCGAAGTTGTACTTCTTAGTCATTGATACCCACTCTTTGTCTCTAATTCGTTCATGTAAATCTTCCTAATAATGATTTGTACTATACGTACAAATTCAATAACTATGACGTCACATTTTCCCGTCATTAATTTCCCTTCATTATATCTCTAGTATGCAATGTATGAAAATTCTTTATCATCATAATAAAAACTGTACACTCTATAGAAGTCATTATTTATATGTTATGTAGTATAAATATAACTATTATTCGACCATATCTCCCGCCCCCATACGTCCATATCTTATCTTGACCATTATCGTATGTCAATTTTATTAAATATTCATTTTTTGCTTGTGAAATGCAAAACTTTTTGCATTCGTTCGAAAACGCTCAAATACGTTCTCGTATTGTTTTTTTTATTATTTTTTTTCAAGTGCGTTCACCCCTCGCAAGATATTCATAAACGCTTATGCAAGTGTACGCAATTCGCAAATCAGCATAAATCAAACATCTGAAAACGTGAAACCTTCTGTCCCTCTGATTTCAAATTTATAACATATTATAACATATTATTTCGTATATAAGTTATCTCATATGTGCTCATGTACTTGTGTTGTACTAATAACCATATAGTATAACCATCTAGGATAACCACCTAGTATAACCATATAGTATAACTGTCCCGTAGTGTAAATCCTTACGGTACAAAAGAGTTCGTCTCCGACGAATTGTATTCTAAACCTTGAACCCAAAATTCCTTTGTTCTGATATCACAGAGTGTGCATTCTTTCATGCGCGGAGAAATCCAATGTAATCCGTATAAATCCACATAAATCCCATTAATCCCTATAAATCCACATAAATCCCATTAATCCGTATAAATCCGTATAAATCCCAGTAATCCAAATCTAAATTGTTAGATGCGAGGTGCATATGAAAATATGCACATCGCATGAATTCTTCGATCCCTCCGCGTCTCTATTATTGTCAGCATCACGTGATGCAAGGCAAGCGTCTATAAACATCTCAGTTTTTTATATTTTTTATTATTAAATTTTCCTAAAAAACCTGATCTATTCCCATAGATAAGCATAATTGTGTCAACCTATAGCCCACCAGATTTCCCCTAGCTCGACCTACTCGCATACCAAATTTCAGCTCTTCCTAACCCCTATTTCTCTTTTCCAAAGAATCACGCAAAAGTGATTCTCTCGATTATGAAATTCATTTGCGCCCTGTAAATTCCTTCCAAATCAGTTCCCTTTTGTATAGTTCGACCCTCCTTCCAGGCCGCCCACCTGGCGCCTCTCGATCCTACAATTATGCTTTACTATCAAAAGAAAAATGTAAATTCCGCGAAACCTATTTCGATCATGATTGGTTCGCCCCCGGAACTCTCCCGAAGTTCCATCTCCCAATCGAGGCAGTAATTAAAGTCGCCTCCGCTTAACCCTTTCGCTCACGATTATGACATAGGGTAAAAAAGAATTTGCCTTTATGGTGGTTATATAAGGATCAATATGGTTTATTTTTCAGCTACACAATTGCTACCCAGTGAGTGAAAGGGTTAAATTCGAATATGGAAAACTATTATAGGCGCTTGCTGTTAGGCTCCGCCCGTAAGAGGGTGACCCTTAGTTTACCTCGTCTCCGCCTACCCCGAGGTTATAAAAACCCCGAGAGCGTCGGAAACGAGGTTCTTTGCTTTCTGACAATCTTCATAATACGTAAACTCTGTGACCTAAGTCTGTAAATATTCCTGCAGTGGCACTACCCCTCCCGGTCAATTAGCTTCCATTTGATAATGGAACTTAACTTAGATATATATAAAAATTGTATATTGAGCTTTAGTCAACCTGTTCAAAGTTAATTTTACTAAGTAATTTAATTTAATTAATTTAATTTCATTTAATTAATTAAATATTATTTTTGATATAAAAAGAATTCTGTATTCAAAGTGAATTATTAAAAAGACTCTGTTAAATTGAGTTAGTCGTTTCCATTCACCGCACCAACTTTACAACCAATTGGGGTCAGTGACTTCCACACACATTGTTGACTAGGCGCGAGCGCCGAGTGCATCCACTGGTAACCCGAGAGTGACGTGTCTATTATCCTTCGGATATAATTCCGACTCCAACCAAGGGGACCAACCCTGGTATTCATTGTCCGTAGTCGTCTAAAACAAATCGAGGGCCCTTTTAGGGACGTACCCCTCGACACTGGAGGTCCCACACCGAGACGCAGAGGACCCAGGAACCCCCAGGACCCGGAATTTGGGTGAACGAAGTCTTGCCCATCTCGCCCCGGGTTCTCCCTCACTCCTCTCGGAAGGCGCCAAGGCTGTACATGACGTCACCGTCTAGCCCTTGTCTCTCAGCGAGTGACCTTCAAATCGAGAGAGACGCCAGCTGATGCCACGTCACGAAGTCGCCTCAGTTTCCTCTCTCGGTCACTTCACGCGAACGTTTTTACGTTTGAGTGATAATTGAACGTAACTATTAAGTATCACTGATTACCTTTAACCCAATTATAATCTTTAAATTGTGTACACAGTTTACACTAATCATTAACATTACTTTTGCCATCGTAATAATTCACGGTGAATGGTGACTAGTAATACTAACTACAAACAAACGTTAAGAAAATTTTAATTTTCTTTTTGTTTAGTTTTTTCACTTTGAGTAAGTGGGATCCGTGAAGTGATTTTACCACTTAATAATTTTTCTTAATTATCAAACTTAGTGTAAATTAACGTGTAATTTTAATTAATTACGTAATAGTGAAATACGCTATTATTGTGACTAAGTAGTCATTTATTATTATTTTTCTTTAACGATTTTAATAAGTGAATTATTTTAAATTCGTTTTCATTATTGAATTACCGAGTGTAATATTTTACTTTTTATTTCTGTAATTGAATAGGTTAGGTAGGGTTAGGTTATTCTTTTCATTTTAATTGTTTTACTTGGTGCTACGGAAATTACGCTTGTGACCTAATTGCAGGCCACATCCGTGATTACGATTGGGGCACGACTAGGGTACTTCCTTGCGAACTCAGGCAGAGGGTAGGATCCACCACCGCTGGAACTCACGTTGCCATCGTTAGGATCGAGGATACGAAAGGGACTTTGTGTGGGACTCTTCATTCATTGGAGACCAACGATTCGACAATCGGATTACAAGTAACCTTTTGCTATCCCAACCTTTATTTTTTTCTTATTTCGTTTTTTTTATTACTATGATAACACCTATTTAAGGAGAGTGATAGAACAAAACTGGCATAACTTGTTTTTTTTTAGCTATCACGTCGTTCCTGATATACGATATTTTAGTGTGTTACTGCAGTTGTTGAGGTTTCCTCGATTGTTTTGCGTTTGATTAAGTTAACCGAATTTTTAAACTTCTAATTTTTTTTAATTAAATAATTAGTAGTTTACTTAATTTGGACCATCCCCCCCCCCCAAAAAAAAAAAACAAAACAACGCAAACACGCTGATACTATATATACTAGGACCACACTGCCAAAACACACTTCAATTGTTTGTTTTCGCGCGTGACGTGTATGCCACATTCCGATTCCGATTCCGATTCAGACCGGGAATTTTTATTACCACTTACACCTCCACGCCCGTCCTTCCCCAAACGTCGCCGCATTCCCAACATCAACATGGCTGACACTAACACTGCTTCCACTGCTGCTGCCGCGACCGCGCCTGCCACGAATATTACGTATTCCAGGTTACTCAACTTACCGGCGTCCGTTCCAAGATTTAAGGGAACCGTCGCGGGAAAGACCACCGAGCCACTTGTTCACCACTGGCTCCACAAACTGGAAGTATATTTCGAGAATGAGAAGGTGATCACGGACAAGGATAGGATCTTGGAAGCACAACGGTTTGTAGATCTAGAAGAAGGGTCAGCATCGAAGTTTGTTGACACTAACCCCGACTTAGAAGCGGCCACTACATGGACCCAGTATCGTCGGATTCTCTTGGACAATTTCCGAGATGTCAGCGACACTCAACCATTTGTGGCCATGACGAATTTGTTCCGATTGCGTTGGCAGGATGGTGAAGATTTTATGGAGTTTAGGAATCGCATTCAAGGCACTATGAATAGTGTCATCTTAGCCCTTGACGGAGCTTTTGATTATAAAATGTCCTCGCAAACGGCGAAGATATTGTCCTTTTCGGCCATGTATGCGAACCTACCAAGTCACCACCAAGTTAGATTCCAGAAACACGCGGATCTCACCGCGTCGTTAGCAACGGTCGTGAACAAAATGAAGGAGTCGTGTCCAAACTCAACTGATCTGAATATTCGTCAACCGAGGGAAGAACGAACCAAAACCTCCCAGTCCATCCGTTATGCTACCGAACAAACAGGAAGGCCCCAGAAGCAAAAGTTTGCTTCTGCAACGCCCGCGCCGTCGAACCAGTCTCGACCAAACTCATCGCGACAGACTCCCCCAAGTTCGCCCCTACGGTGTTACAACTGCTGTCAAGTAGGACATGGTATAAAACAATGCAGGGCGGCTGCTTATTGCGATTCCTGCAGGGAATCCGGTCACCGGCGGGGAGATCGTCCCAAATGCCGGGAGAAGGGTGCACCGCCCCAGCGACGGGATGAGTGGTCCAAAGGATCTCGACCTCCCAGGAGGCCAAAGAAGAAGGGATACCCTGAGGGAACCCCCTCTTATATAACTAACCCTAACCCTAATCTATCGAACCAGGAAGTTCGAAATATTTTTACAGAATGTTTGACCGAGCTGGGATACACCAGATCACCAGCCTTAGAACTGGAAAGTCGGGAGACGACCAATCTGCCCGATGATTTTTTAGAGGACCTGCCGGCTCCAGGATTCCAGTAAGAGGACGAGCCGGGTTGCCCTCCCCAGGGGTAGCTATTCCGTTGTGGGAAAAACCAGGAGTTACTGCTCCACTTAAGGACCCCGAGGGCCCTGCACGGAATAATCCAGATACCACTGTAGTAGAATCCTTTAAGTTCCCCTTTTCAGAAATCCCTTGCATTGAACCCGAGACCTATGAGTCTCGTCCCGCTTCACAGAGAATTGTGGCAAACTCTGTTGACGTTCCCACGTCATATGTTTGCACAATTAGTAATACGTTTGAAGATGCTGTTATTCCACTTCGCGTTCGAAGTGTAGATATGTTTGGTTTACTAGACACAGGTAGCAACGCTAACCTGATTAAACAGTCTAGTTTGAATAAAATTCCGGGAGTTTCCAAATTGGAACTTTTCCCGTCGAAGGTTGTTTTGAAGAACGTTAATGGAGGAACCATACCCTCCATGGGGCAAGTTAGACTTAAACTGAAACTCGGCAAGTTAGGCTTCATGCCGATTGCGTAATCGTACAAGACTCTATGCACTTTCCTACCGACATTTTACTCGGTTATCCCTTCCTAAAAGGAAATGGTTGGGATCTTAAGTTTGAAACCAACGTTGTCCAAGTGCACGGACAACTTATTCCGTTAGTGAATACGGAGTCGAACCCAGAGGTTCGTTTTTCAACTGCTGTTGAAGCAGAGTTGAAGGTTTTTTCGGAAGATGTTCCCGATTTTGATGGAACCCTACAGGATTGTTGTAATCCTAGTAATGGAGGGATTCCATTTTTTCCGGCTTTGTCGCCGTGTGATGGTTTAGAGTCGGGTGAAAATCCCGTTGCACGCCAAGTCCGGCGTTCCTTGAAAGTTAGTTCAGAGTCTGTTCCAACCGATGAGTTTCAGTTGAGAGTTAAGGAAGAATTCGTTCTTGAGCCCAACCAACAGGTCTGCTTCCGCGTAATTGTTACCTTTAACGATGGTACTTACGTGGATCCTGCGACTTCAGTAGTCGTGGAGAATGTTCTTGAAAACCAAGTTCAACATTCAGGCTTAGTAATTGCACGCAGTCTGTGCACTAGCGAAGAGGCAACTATCCCTCTATTGTGCGCTAATGTTGGTTCCGAATCCATTACGTTACAACCTAATACGGTAATAGGCAAGGCCTATTTGGCCCAAGCTGAGCCTATTCGTATTTCTCACGACGTACGCAGGTGTACTCCTGGAGGCGTACCTCAGCAAACATTACGTGCTAATTACAAAGCATGTCTAGAGTCCGATCCCGCAAATTCTTTCCTTTGCAGCGACCCGGACTTGTTTGACCAATTATTGGACTTCTTGGTCGAACACGAAAGCATCATCGCACTCAAGGGTGATGCTTTGGGACGTTCAAACCTCGTCCCCTTTCATATTAATCTAGCGGATAACACAAAGCCCATCTACATTCCGCCATATCGCGTTCCGCACTCCCAGCAGTTGGTTGTTGAGGAACACGTGAAGGAGATGTTAGATTTGGATGTTATCCGACCGTCGGTTAGTCCTTGGTCTTCTCCGTTGATCCTGGTCAAGAAGAAGGACGGAACGTTAAGACCGTGCATCGACTACCGACGCCTGAATAAAGTGACCGTTCCAGACCGATTTCCGCTTCCCAACATGCAGGAGGTCATTCAATATGTTGGTAAAGCTAAATATTTTACCTCGCTGGATTTAGCTTCAGGGTACTGGCAGATGTCTCTGTCTCCAGAGTCACGGCCATGTACTGCGTTCACTACCAACCAGGGCCATTACGAGTGGAATGTTTTGCCATTCGGGTGCCGAAACGGTCCTGCGAATTTCTCTCGACTTATGAACATTGTGTTGTCCGGATTATTAGGGTCTCATGCCTTAGTCTATCTAGATGACATAGTGATCTATAGCGATACAGTCGAAGAACATTTCGTACGTCTTGCCAAAGTCTTCCAACGTCTTTCGAACGAGAATCTCAAACTAAAATTGACTAAGTGCCAATTTTTCCGATCCTCGCTTGTGTATTTAGGATTTCTTCTTGCCTCTGACGGAATCCGACCGGATCCCGCCAAACTTCAGGTTCTCCTAAATTACCCTGTTCCTCGAAACGTTGATGAAGTGCGAACCTTTATCGGGTTTGTAGGATTCTATCGCAATTTCATTCCTAGGTTTTCAGACATAGCCGCTCCTTTGACCAATTTGTTCAAAAAGAAGGCTACTTTTGAATGGAATTCTGAGCATCAGGAAGCCTTCACTGATCTCCGCGACAAACTCCTGCAAGAACCCATACTGCAGTTCCCGGATTTTGGTAAACCTTTTATAGTAGCCACGGACGCTTCTAACTACGGGTTAGGTGCCGTCCTACTCCAAGAAGTAGAAGGTACCGAACTACCTGTGGCTTATGCGAGTCGGTTACTATCCAAACCCGAACGTAACTATTCAGGGACTGAACGAGAAGCTTTAGCCATCGTATGGGCCCTGAAGAAGTTCAAGAATATTATCTACGGGTATAAAATAACAGTAAAAACGGACCACGCTCCGTTAACCTCATATTTTCTAAAAAACTACCCGACGGGCGATTAGGTCGCTGGGCTCTTACCGTCCAGGACTTTAGCCCCGAATACGTTCACCGTCCCGGAAAACTCAACGTTCTCCCGGATTGTTTATCCCGAATAAATAAACCCGAAGAGGTCCGTGGAATTCATCGGATTGAGACTATTCCCAATTTCGATAGAGACACGCTCTTCGAGGCACAACGCAAGGACTCGTATATTTCTAATTTGGTGCAGCAATTAAAAGCCCAACCAAATTCGGAACTTCACCAGTTGTATGCTTTCCAGGATCAAATTTTGAATTATCAAATTTCTCCTGGGCAATACGTGGTAGAAGTTCCCGAGAGTCTTCAAGACGTGGCAATCAAACTTTGCCACGACAGCGTTTGTGCTGGGCATCCCGGAATTGAACGAACCCTAAAGTTGGTCCAAGCGCGTTACCATTTCCCACTCACGCGCACCAAGGTAACAGAACATTGCAAGGCATGCTCGGCATGTGCCAGGCATAAAGGAGCGCGTCCGCCCACCGCGCATATGCATGCGTACCCCGTTCCTGTTAGACCTTGGGAGCGCGTAGGAATGGACGTGATGGGCCCCTTTATCCAAAGTCGAAATGGAAACAAATACGTTGTCGTTTTCACCGACCATTTTACCAGGTATAATGAAATTGTACCTGTGCCTGCCCATACATCGGAGATAATTGCCAAGTGTTTACTCGAACGAGTAATTCAACGGCACAACACGCCGGTCGTGTTGCTCTCGGACAACGCTCGGGAATTTACCTCCGCGATGTTCGTAGAGTTATGCAAACGTCTCCACATCCAAAAGGTACAAATAACACCGTACCATCCGGCAGCAAATGGTCTGGTTGAGAGGCAGAACGAAAAGATCCTTAACGTCCTACGACATCTCGTGGACGCGGACCAACGTAATTGGGACGAGTGCATCTCCATGGTGCAGTGGACTGTTAACAACAACCACAGTCAACTCATCGGGGACACCCCTCATTTTAGATTGTATCATTACGATGCAAGATTTCCTTTCGACCTCCCAAACGACTCCACCGAAGAGGGATTTGACCTACAGGAGCCTCAACGCTATGCGGACGACCTGGCTCGCCATTCGTTTCAGGTTTTCGAAGATACACGACGATGTCTCAACCATGAGACCGACCGAATGGTCCACTACCAACACAAGCGGTACCCTAAGCAACGGACCGTAATACCTGGAAACCGTTGCTGGTTGGCAGGTACGAAGCCTCCGGGCCTCAGTCGAAAACTCTGTCCAAAATGGGTAGGGCCATATCGCGTCCTCGAAGACCTGGGGCATAACACCTTCACCATCCAACACTTACAAACCTTAAAGAAAAAGGTTGTTCATGCCAACCAAATTAAGGTTACGAATGAGGATCCGAATCCCCCTCAACCGAAGTCGTCCCGACAACAAGGGGATACAACCCAACCCCGCGTTACCACTACCGAAACCGAGAAGTCGGACGAGTGGGAAAACTACCTAAGGCCCCCTCGGACTACCCTGTCCGTACAGCCTGAGGAAGCTATCCTTGAACCTGAAAATGAACTGGAGCCACTCCCTGCTGCTCCTTCCTCACCTTTGGAAGAAGCCCCGGAGACAACTCCAAACTTTAAAATTCTACCGGAGGGCCCCGCAGCCAGTGAGGAGCCCCCCGACTCACCATCACCACCCTCACCTATCGACGACCTTAAAACAGACCCTACGGTGACATATCGATTTCGACCACAGGAGTCGTCGCAAGGCCCGTGGACTCGCTCCCAATCGCGAATACCCGAGTCACTAGAACACACACATAGCCCTTTACTCGAGCCAAGCTCCGACCCCGTACCCACACTCCACTCCGTCCCTAAGACACCTACACAAGACAAGACACCTCCACAAAGCCCCTCCCTACCACCGAAAACCCCCCAGCTGCCATCGACTCGGCCTGCTCCAACTGCGCGAATACCCGAGTCCCTAGCCACTACCTCAGCGACCCATCCACCTCACCCCCTTCGTCCCCCGGACCGACCTTCGGTCAAACCCAAGGTGAGACCCAAATTCCCGTCCTGGAGAACTTCTCGGAAGTAACCGCTAACACACCCAAAATTATTAATAATGTTAACTTCGGCCACTATGCTTACCTTTGTCTCCATTCTCTATCATTATTGTTATACCCTTCTTCGATGCTCAAATATACAACGCTTATCTTTCACCCCTTTTTCCCACAGTTTACTCTATGAGGGAAAACGTGACCCGTTTCATCTTACACACAGAACACCCATACTTTTTCCTTTCCAAAACCTACCAACAGTACACCCGGTTTACCACCCGCGACATTACTCACTGTAGAACACCTTTGTCAACCAAATTCCAAATAAGTTCCGATCTCCTCCTGTCCATCCCCCAAAAACGTGAAGCAACCCTGGATTGCCCGAACAACCGTAGTATGATACAATTGGATCCAGTTAGTAGAATCCCCTCCGGTTGTTCTATTATTACCTCTAGCTTTATCTCCACAAACCCCAGAGTACGCTCCCTTAACAACACGCCTCGTCTTGTACACCCTATGGCTCACCTCCCACCAATTCCTCTCTTCAACCTTCCTCTTGCCTCTGTAACTCTTGTACCTTCCTTTAACTATCCCCCTTGGGATCAGCAATTGGATCGTATCACCGAAACCCTCCAAGAACGGTCTCATGTCTTATCCCACGTTCAGCCCCTCACCTACGTCAACGCCGCCGCTGTCTTACTAATACTAATAATTATATTCATCTTCCTTGCTTGCCGCCCGTGTCGACGACTGAAGTGGAATGCCCCTACTTCGGAGCCCTCACCTTCGGAAGAAGCCCCGGACGGTCTGCCCCAATCTTCGGCCCCCCGTTAGCTGTCACTACACCGAGAAATCCAAATTTTAATTAGTTAGCTAGCATGTACATATTAGTTTTTGTTTCTGCTTAAAACTGTTGACCGTATTATTTTTTTGTTTAATTGTTACTTTTGCAGAAGGGGAGGTAGTGTCCCGTAGTGTAAATCCTTACGGTACAAAAGAGTTCGTCTCCGACGAATTGTATTCTAAACCTTGAACCCAAAATTCCTTTGTTCTGATATCACAGAGTGTGCATTCTTTCATGCGCGGAGAAATCCAATGTAATCCGTATAAATCCACATAAATCCCATTAATCCGTATAAATCCACATAAATCCCATTAATCCGTATAAATCCGTATAAATCCCAGTAATCCAAATCTAAATTGTTAGATGCGAGGTGCATATGAAAATATGCACATCGCATGAATTCTTCGATCCCTCCGCGTCTCTATTATTGTCAGCATCACGTGATGCAAGGCAAGCGTCTATAAACATCTCAGTTTTTATATTTTTTTTATTAAATTTTCCTAAAAAACCTGATCTATTCCCATAGATAAAGCATAATTGTGTCAACCTATAGCCCACCAGATTTCCCCTAGCTCGACCTACTCGCATACCAAATTTCAGCTCTTCCTAACCCCTATTTCTCTTTTCCAAAGAATCACGCAAAAGTGATTCTCTCGATTATGAAATTCATTTGCGCCCTGTAAATTCCTTCCAAATCAGTTCCCTTTTGTATAGGTTCGACCCTCCTTCCAGGCCGCCCCCCTGGCGCCTCTCGATCCTACAATTATGCTTTACTATCAAAAGAAAAATGTAAATTCCGCGAAACCTATTTCGATCATGATTGGTTCGCCCCCGGAACTCTCCCGAAGTTCCATCTCCCAATCGAGGCAGTAAATTAACGTCGCCTCCGCTTAAATTCGAATATGGAAAACTATTATAGGCGCTTGCTGTTAGGCTCCGCCCGTAAGAGGGTGACCCTTAGTTTACCTCGTCTCCGCCTACCCCGAGGTTATAAAAACCCCGAGAGCGTCGGAAACGAGGTTCTTTGCTTTCTGACAATCTTCATAATACGTAAACTCTGTGACCTAAGTCTGTAAATATTCCTGCAGTGGCACTACCCCTCCCGGTCAATTAGCTTCCATTTGATATGGAACTTAACTCAGATATATATAAAAATTGTATATTGAGCTTTAGTCAACCTGTTCAAAGTTAATTTTACTAAGTAATTTAATTTAATTAATTTAATTTCATTTAATTTAATTAAATATTATTTTTGATATAAAAAGAATTCTGTATTCAAAGTGAATTATTAAAAAGATTCTGTTAAATTGAGTTAGTCGTTTCCATTCACCGCACCAACTTTACAACCAATTGGGGTCAGTGACTTCCACACACATTGTTGACTAGGCGCGAGCGCCGAGTGCATCCACTGGTAACCCGAGAGTGACGTGTCTATTATCCTTCGGATATAATTCCGACTCCAACCAAGGGGACCAACCCTGGTATTCATTGTCCGTAGTCGTCTAAAACAAATCGAGGGCCCATTCAGGGACGTACCCCTCGACAATAACCATATATAAATATATAAAAACACTAAGAATGGTAAACGACGTAATGTACTTTAATGAAACTGTAATTAATAATAACTTGTAATGTACTTCAATGAAACTGTAATTGAATGTAATGAATTAATACATAATGTAAGAATGTACTTTAAATGGAAGTGTAATTAAACAATAAGTGAATATGAATTAATTGGTAATTGTAATCGTAATTGTAATGAACCGAAATTAATACGTACTCAGTCATGTACTCAATTTGTACTTATGTACTAATATGAAATTATATCGCCTTCATAAATGTAGACTCGGCGAAAAATACAAATTAGTTTTTGTTATTTTTATTTTTTTTATTATTTTTATTTGGAATTTTTCAAACATCTGATCATGTGTTTAAAAGGGGGGAACTTAACCTTCAACTGTCTTCCCCCAACATTTAGGTTTATATTATACATGTATTTGTAAAATGACAGTCACTTCATTATAGGACTTCATTAAGGCACTTCATTACGGTACTTCATTACGACTCCTTTGTTAACAGCCTCGCTGCGAGGAGGGGGCAGAGGCCCCTTGCCTCCTTAACTTTTTAGATTCCGGCCTGAGCCATGGTCGAAAGAGGTCGAACCTCTACCCCTGTAAATTCAGAGCACTACCTGTACATTTTTAGAAGTAAATCACAGTAAGAGAAACTTTTTATTTTCCCATTCGAGCCGTGCTCTCTTCAGAAGAACTTAGTTAAGTCGATAAGTTATAAAAGAAAAATCGATAAGTTTAGTACCAAGAGAAAGTATCAGAGTATTATAGCAAGAGAAGAATTAATAATCGTCGACCCATAAAGCGAGAGATAGAGACAACCCAAGCACCATAGAAGATATTGGCATAACAGTCTGGCGAGTCTGTAGCCAAGAGTTTAACAAGAGGCGACCGAAAAGAATTAGAATGTTATAGAAGAAATATCCGTTGCTGCCTCCTAACCAGAACCCCCCGTCGATTCCGAACCACCCAGGGCCATAGACGGAGGGGTTAACATTGTGGCGACCCTGCCAGGATAAAAAGAAGATTTTAAGAAGAAGAATATTTTAAGAAGAAGAATATTTTAAGAAGAATATTTTAAGAAGAAGAATATTTTAAGAAGAATATTTTAAGAAGAATATTTTAAGAAGAGGATTTTAACACGTGGCCACTCTTTGGCCAAGATAGAAATTACCCTGCATCAGGATAAAACCAGTTGACCGGCGTGTCACGACTTCTAGTTCGTAACATCCACCCTTGAACCGGTGTATCACGACTCAAAGTTCTGCACGCCTAGTTTTCATCCCAAAAGAAGTAGCCAGCAAGACGTCTTCAGGACAGGTCTCTGAGGATTTCGCCATAGAAAATTTTGTTAAGTACAGAGTTGTTTTTTTTAAAGAAATTTGTAAACATTTGAAGTCAGCATTATTAACAGTTAATATTTAGTATGGAGCCAGAATTAACACAAAACACAGTGAACACTTCAGACACCAGTGATACATTTTTTTTAGTGAAACAGTAATTGTCACAGAGTTAATTGTTCCAGAGTTAATTGCCACAGAGTTAATTGCCACAGAGTTAATTGTCACAGAGTTAATTGTCACAGAGTTAAAAGTCACAGAAGTTAAAAGTCACAGAAGTTAAAAGTCACAGAAGTTAAAAGTAACAGACGTTAAAAGTAACAGACGTTAATTTCAGAGAGTTAATTTCAGAGAGTTAATTTCACTGTTATAGTCAGTATAGAATAATTTTATTTTATGTACCAAACATAATAGTATCGTACCTTCGCGTACATTCGAGATGAAATGTTGTTTACATTTTTTATTTTTGTTTGCAAATTTTTTCAAATTATTGAATTGAATTGACTAGCAAATTAAGAAAGAGAGAGTTTACAGAGAGTTTATAGAGTTTATAGATTTAAAGAGATACTTGAAGTAGTTTTGAAGTCATTTTTTGAAGTCATTTTTTGAAGTCATTTTTTAAGTCAGTTTTTGAAGTCAGAAGGTTGCGCCAAAAGGGACAACCGCCCCAGTGATTTATAGAAATACTTGACAAGCATTCAAGTTAGATAGTTTAAGTTTCAAGATACTTGACAAGCGTTCAAGTCAGACAGTTTAAGTTTCAAGATACTTAAGCGTTCAAGTCAGACAGTTTTTCAGAATACTTGATATAGTTCAATTAGTTTCAAATAACTTGATAGAGTTCAAGTTAGTTCAATAATACTTGATAGAGTTCAAGTTAGTTTCAAGAATACTTGATAGAGTTCAAGTTAGTTTCAAGAATACTTGATAGAGTTCAAGTTAGTTTCAAGAATAGTTGATAAAGTTCAAGTTAGTTTCAGAATACTTGATAGAGTTCAAGTCAGACAGTTTTATTCCAAGTCATTTTTATTTCGAGTCCCAAGTCATTTTTACTTCGAGTCCCAAGTCAGTTTTCAATGCAGTCAATTGAATTCAACTTTTTCTTTGTAATTTAAGAGAATATAATTCAACGTTTTTTTTTTGTTGTAAAAGAGAATTTAATTCAACCTGAATTGACCGGGTTGTCTCTTTAGTTTAACTTTTTTTTTGTTTGTAAGAAGGAAATTGACCGATTTGTCTTTTCTTTTCATGCCATTGTTGCGTATATAAATATATAGTTATGTATTTTATTATTTGTAACAAAACCGTTTTTACAAAGGTTGTAACGATTTTGGTAATTGTTGTAATGTATATGAGGAACATTCCGTCCCTCCGTTTGTTGAACTCTTTTAATTTTTAAGTAGTGTGACAAGCAATCTTTTTTTAAAGAGCAAAGTGCTCACGAAAGACGTATTGTCAATTTCAGACTTATACCCCCCGCTTAGTCACTCAATTCCCCGAATGTCGTACTCCAAACTTTGTCTTTTTATTTTATTTTAACACCCCCAACCTCAGTTGAACCGTGTCAGCCAGAGAAAGGTTCAACCATGGTTAATTCCTCTTTGGTACGATGGAACATAACCTCAATTTAGGTTAAGTGTTTTTTTATATTACAGTATATGTTTAGTTCATTATAGTTTATAATTGATTTCTATTTTCAATTTTTATATTTTTTATATATTTTTTTTATTCGATGAATACTGAGTAATTGTGTTGGTCGAATTTAATTAATTGTGTCAAAATATCAAATAATCAAATTCTATCACATTCAACGAAAGAGTATGATTTTCTACTTAACATGCAAAAATTATTAAACCTTTTTATATTTTTTTTTATTATATGAAAATTTTTAATGTAAAAATTTACGTGAAATTATTAAAAGAAGATTGTTCGAAATGCTTTCCTTCCATTTTAATAACTTTTTTATTCTTGGCCGAAACTCATCTAAGGTTCGATTTACTTTTATTTTTAAATATTATAAAATTATGTTTAGCTCGTTGAAATGCATAATTGATTTCTATTTTTAATTTGCATTCTTAATTTTTTTTAAGTCAATTATCGTACCGATACTTCTGGTTAATGTTAATGGTTATATAGTTCATATATAGCTAGGAATGTTACTAGTCGAATTTAATTCCAGCTTCAAGTTCAAAATTTAATTTTTAATACCGCTAGATTTACTTTCATTAATTGTAAGGTCCTCTAAGTTCGTTTTTTTTAATTACCTTATACGTGTAACTGATTAATTATGTAAAATCTATAATCCTAATTGAATTTTATTACTTTGACACATATTCGAATTCATTCACGTTCCGTCCCTCCAGTCACTTTTGCATTAAAACTCGTATGCAAACATCATCATTATAATACATCATAATTATTGCTTACTATATATAAATTCTCGTTCATGCATTTATTAAGTTATTTTATCTGTTCCTTAAAGTATATATATATATATATATATACCGGGTGTCCGAGAATTATCTGTACAATTTTTGGCTGTTATCAAAAGTCAACCATGAAGTGTAGAAATTCAGGTGTTGTCCCATTTTACAGAGAATCTCATTATGTTTTTTCTGATACCAAGTTTTGACAAGTTTTTTAGAAATTCCAGTGTGTCCGAACATTATCTGTACAATTTCATCTTTTATCAAAATTCTTGATAACACACGTAAAATTCTTAAACAAGATTATTTAGAATCTGTATTTTCAAAAGTTTCTTTTATTAAAGTAAGGTTGTTGCAAACATTCGATATGGCACCATTTGTGATTCGCAACATCCAATCGATACTCCAAATGTTGCTGTACGCTGCAGCATATCACATCAATTCGCTCAATAGCAGCTGTGATTCTTGCTTTTAAATCATCAATGTCTGTCCCCGCGTATATTTCTAAAAAACTTGTCAAACTTGGTATCAGAAAAAACTTAATGAGATTCTCTGTAAATGGGACAACACTGGAATTTCTACACTTCATGGTTGACTTTTAATAACAACCAAAAATTGTACAGATAATTCTCGGACACCCTGCATATATAAATATATAATCCTAATCCACCACTGACCCCTAATGATCTAGTTCTTCACGGGATGAACAAATTACTCTCATATTCTACATACTATTGTACCGACTCACTCATCTACAGATGCTTCTTACCAATATTTATAGATACATCTGCACACTGACGTATAATTTCAACTATTCAACTATAAATCCCCTTTCTCCTTTTGAACGTATCACCAACCACTACAATCTGTACCCAATAAACATAAATACACATTTGATCACAGGTCTATACATCATCCACTACGTATTCGATTTGTACCTACAACAGTCAATAAGAACGCATGTATGCACACTACAGTATATATACTATACATACTATATATACAAACCTTATACTAAAATCATTGGATATCACAATAAAACTATTTCATTACGTGTATGTGCAAACTATGCTATTTAGTCTTAATTATTTTTGCTTTCTACTATATGTTGCTTATGCATTTATTTAGTTAATTTAACAATCCTCTCAGCTAATCGTCCCTCGAAATTGTAGATACACACTTTGCACCTAATACACCCAAAGCACACTAGACCACAGTCTATACATCATCGATTACGTATTCTATTTTACCTACAATATCAACAAAATTAGTTCATGAATTGTACTATCATGGTACCTTGAAATCCATGAACTTTAAATTTATATTTTTCCTTTTACCTATTCATTATGAATGTAATTTTTCCCACAGAAAAATAAAAGTTTGTAAAAAATTTAACTATCATTGTTTGTCTAACTTAATTGTTTTGTCTAAATTAACGTATTAATCCTTTATTCTGTTTATCTAAATTAAAGTTTTAATCTTGATTTTTTAATGTTTGTAGCAAAGTGTCTTTTAAAGATTTGATACTCTGCATTGTACTCAACTACCCGAACTCGTTCTGTATAAAACTTTGTATTGTAAAAAGATGTCATCATCTAATATGAATTCGTTGATGTTATTTTCTTCATTCTATTATATTGTATTAATTGTATTATATTATTGTATTAATACCATTTTAGAGGAGAAACACTGTAAAAATGAACATGAATAATCCATATTCATTTTTACATAAGAAACCAAAATTGCCTAAGCGAGTTTTGGATAAAAAATTTATTTGTAGCTTCCTATTTTTGTTTGTGTCACAACCCTATGATCTACATTTCTGTGGTTTAGTCGTATCTATTTTCCATTTTTCATTGTTATAGAATTTATTATAATTAATTATGATTGTCTTCCATCTCACCCTCGACCCTAGATTATGCATACACATTGCATGTAACAGGATTGGAACCCGCAGTTGTACTTCTTAGTCATTGATACCCACTCTTTGTCTCTAATTCGTTCATGTAAATCTTCCTAATAATGATTTGTACTATACGTACAAATTCAATAACTATGACGTCACATTTTCCCGTCATTAATTTCCCTTCATTATATCTCTAGTATGCAATGTATGAAAATTCTTTATCATCATAATAAAAACTGTACACTCTATAGAAGTCATTATTTATTGTATGTTATG
>JAJOZX010020872.1:0-27410 GCA_023014485.1 Bathynomus jamesi
AGTTCAAGTTAGTTTCAAGATACTTGATAGAGTTCAAGTTAGTTTCAAGATACTTGATAGAGTTCAAGTTAGTTTCAAGATACTTGATAGAGTTCAAGTTAGTTTCAAGATACTTGATAGAGTTCAAGTTAGTTTCAAGATACTTGATAGAGTTCAAGTTAGTTTCAAGATACTTGATAGAGTTCAAGTTAGTTTCAAGATACTTGATAGAGTTCAAGTTAGTTTCAAGAAGATACTTGATAGAGTTCAAGTTAGTTTCAAGATACTTGATAGAGTTCAAGTTAGTTTCAAGATACTTGATAGAGTTCAAGTTAGTTCAAGATACTTGATAGAGTTCAAGTTAGTTTCAAGATACTTGATAGAGTTCAAGTTAGTTTCAAGATACTTGATAGAGTTCAAGTTAGTTTCAAGATACTTGATAGAGTTCAAGTTAGTTTCAAGATACTTGATAGAGTTCAAGTTAGTTTCAAGATACTTGATAGAGTTCAAGTTAGTTTCAAGATACTTGATAGAGTTCAAGTTAGTTTCAAGATACTTGATAGAGTTCAAGTTAGTTTCAAGATACTTGATAGAGTTCAAGTTAGTTTCAAGATACTTGATAGAGTTCAAGTTAGTTTCAAGATACTTGATAGAGTTCAAGTTAGTTTCAAGATACTTGATAAGAGTTCAAGTTAGTTTCAAGATACTTGATAAGAGTTCAAGTTAGTTTCAAGATACTTGATAAGAGTTCAAGTTAGTTTCAAGATACTTGATAGAGTTCAAGTTAGTTTCAAGATACTTGATAAGAGTTCAAGTTAGTTTCAAGATACTTGATAAGAGTTCAAGTTAGTTTCAAGATACTTGATAAGAGTTCAAGTTACAGTTTCACTTTCAAGATACTTGATAAGAGTTCAAGTTACAGTTTCAGTTTCAAGATACTTGATAAGAGTTCAAGTTACAGTTTCAGTTTCAAGATACTTGATAAGAGTTCAAGTTACAGTTTCAGTTTCAAGATACTTGATAAGAGTTCAAGTTACAGTTTCAGTTTCAAGATACTTGATAAGAGTTCAAGTTACAGTTTCAGTTTCAAGATACTTGATAAGAGTTCAAGTTACAGTTTCAGTTTCAAGATACTTGATAAGAGTTCAAGTTACAGTTTCAATTTCAAGTCTCAGTTTACAAGTTTCAAGTCTCAGTCAGTTTTATTTCAAGTTTCAGTCAATTTTCAAGTTTCAAGTCTCAGTCAATTTTCAAGTTTCAAGTCCCCAGTCATTTCAATGCAGTCAATTGAATTCAACTTTTTCTTTGTAATTTAAGAGAATTTAATTTAAGAAAATGTAATTTAAGAATTTAATTCAACCTTTTTTTTTTGTTGTAAAAGAGAATTAAATTCAACCTGAATTGACCCGTTTCTGTCTTTAGTTAATCTTTTTTTTCTTTGTTTGTAAGAAGGAAATTCACCGATTTGCCTTTTCCTTTTCATGTATTGTTGCGTATATAAATATATAGTTATGTAATTTATTATTTGTAACGAAAACCGTTTTTACAAAGGTTGTAACGATTTGGATAATTATTGTAATGTATATGAGGAACATGCCGTCGCTCCGTTTTGGTTCAATTCTTTTAATTTTTGTTCTAAGTAGTGTGACAAGCAATCTTTAAAAAAAAAAAAAAAAAAAAATGAGCAAAGTGCTCACGAAAGACGTATTGTCAATTTCAGACTTATACCCCCCGCTTAGTCACTCAATTCCCCCGAATGTCGTACTCCAAACTTTGTCTTTTATTTATTTTATTTAACACCCCCAACCCCAGTTGAACTGTGTCAACCAGAGAAATGGTTCAACCCTGGTTAATTCCTCTTTGGTACGATGGAACATAACCTCAATTTATGTTAAGTTGTGTTTTTATATTTTTAAGAATATTATATGTTTAGTTCATTATAGTTTATAATTGATTTCTATTTTCAATTTTTATTTTTTATTTTTTAATTCGATTAATACTGAGTAATTGTCGTAGTCGAATTTAATTAATTGTGTGTCAAAATTCAATTTTAAAACCGTGAGATTTACTTTCATTACTTGTAAGGTCCTCTAAGTACGTTTTTTTTATTATCTTAATATATGTGTAACTGATTTAATTACGTACAATCGATAATCCTAATTGAATTCTATTACTTTTGACACATATTCGAATTCATTTTTTCCGTACCTCAAGTCACTTTCACATTAAACTCATATGCATACACCATCATTAATACTACCTGTAATTTAGAATTTTATAATAATTGACCTTGAGCTTAAAGGATTTTATAAAAATAATAATAATGATAATAATAAAACAATAACTGACTTAAACTTAAAAGATCTTATAACCCTAAACCCATCTTAAATTATTATAGATTATTTTTAAAACTTTGTTAATTCAAAAACCTTCCAAATCCCTACACATACACACGCATGTATGCACACTATATATACTATATAGACAAACCTTATGCTAAAATCATTGGATATCACAATAAACTATTTCATTACGTGTAAGTGCTAACTATGCTATTTAGTCTTAATCATTTTTGCTTTCTAATATATCTTGCTCATGCATTTATTCAGTTAATTGAACAATCCTCTCAGCTAATCTGTCCCTCGAAATTGTAAGATACACACTTTGTACCTAGTACACATAAATACACATTAGACCACAGGTCTATACATCATCCACTACGTAATTCGATTTGTACCTACAATAGTCAATAAAAATTAGTTTATAGATTGTACGATTTACGTTTTTCCCTTTTATCTACTACTCATTATGTATGTAATTTTTCCCACAGAAAAATAAAAGTTTGTAAAAAATTTAACTATCATTGTTTGTCTAACTTAATTGTTTGCCTAAAATTAAAGTTTTAATCTTTAAATTTTTATACTTTATAAAACTCTCTAAGCAAGTGTCATGTTAAAAATTTAATTACTCCATTGTACCCAACCACCCGAACTCGTTCTGTATAAAATTTGTATTGTAAAAAAAAAAAAAAAAAAAAAAAAATCGTTATCATGTAATTTGAATTCGTTCGATGTTATTTTCTCAATTGTATTGTATTAATTGTATTATATTATTGTATTAATTAATACCACTTTAGAGGGGGAACACTAAAAATGAACAATGAATAATCCATATTCATTTTTACATGAGAAACCAAAATCGCCGAAGCGAGTTTTGGATAGAATTTCGATTTGTACTTCTTATTCATTAATACCCACTCTTTGTCTCTAATTCGTTCTTGTAAATCTTCCTAATAATGATTTGTACTATACGTACAAATTCAATAACTATGACGTCACATTTTCCCGTCATTAATTTCCCTTCATCATATCTCCAGTATTCAATGTATGAAAATTCTTTAACATCATAATAAAAAGTGTACACTCTAGAAGTCATTATTTATATGTTATCTAGTATAAATATTATTATTCAACCCTATTCAACTATACGTCCATATCTTAACTTGACCATTACCCTATATAAATTTTATTAAATATTCATTTTTACTCGTGTCAGTCTATGAAAAGCAAAACTTTAGGCATTCGTTCGAAAACGCACAAATACGTTCTCGTATTATTTTTTTTATTATTTTTTATTATATCACCTCCCGCATTGAACTCGAAAATGCTTAGTTAAGTTATCAAATTCCGCGAACTATGGCAGAAGCGAACGCTTCAAAGATAAAAAATCTCCTTTCGCTCTGATTCGAATTTATAACATTATCATGCGTTATGTTATATCATGTGTGTCATGTCTCATGTACTTGTGTTGTACTAATAACCATATATAATAACCATATATTTATAACCATATATTATAACCATATAGAAATATATAAAAACACTGTAAGAATGGTAAACAACGTAATGTACTTCATTGAAACTGTAATTAAATGTAATGATTTAATATATAATGTAAGAATGTACTTTAATAGAACTGTAATGGACAATCATAAGCGAATGTGAAGTAATCCATAATTGTAATCGTAATTGTAATTAACAAAAATTAATACGTACTCAGTCATGTACTCAAATTGTACTTATGTACTACTATGAAATAATATCGCCTTCATAAATGTAGACTCGGCGAAAAATACAAATTAGTTTTTTATTTTTATTTTGAATTTTTCAAACATCTGATCATGTGTTTAAAAGGGGGGAACTTAACCTTCAACTGCCTTCCCCCAACACTTAGGCTTATATTATACATGTATTTGTAAAATGAACGGCACTTCATTACGGCTCTCGGCTTTGGTCACTGCTACGAGACTCCCTTGTTAGCAGCTTCGCTGCGAGAGGGGGCAGAGGCCCCTTGCCTCCTTAACTTTTTAGATTCCGGCCTGAGCTATGGTCGAAAGAGGTCGAACCTCTACCCCTGTAAATTCAGCACTACCTGTACATTTTTAGAAGTAAACTACAGTAAGACAAACTTTTTATTTTCCCCTTCGAGCCGTGCTCTCTTCAGAAGAACTTAGTCAGTTAAGTCGATAAGTTATAAAAGAAAAGCCGATAATTTTAGTACCAAGAGAAAGTATCAGAGTATTATAGAAAGAGAAGAATTAACAACTGTCGACCATAAAGCGAGAGAAAAGAATTAGAATGTTATAGAAGAAATATCCGTTGCTGCCTCTAAACAAGAACGCCTCGTCGATACGAAGCACCCCATAAGCACATATAAGAAGCAGGATAAACATTTGGCGACCCTACTACCAAGATTAGAAGAATATTTAAGAAGAGGATTTAACAAGTGGCCACTCTTTGGCCAGGATAGAAATTACCCTGCATCAGGATAAAAACCATTTGACCGGCGTGTCACGACTTCTAGTTCGTAACATCCACCCTTGAACCGGTGTGTCGCGACTCCAAGTTCTCCACGCCTAGTTTTCATCCAAGAAGAAAGTAGCCAGAAAGACACGTCTTTAGGACACGTCTCTAAGGATTTCGCCATAGAAAATTTGGTTAAGTACAGAGTTTGTCTTTTTAAGTAATTTGTAAACATTTGAAAAGTCAGTATTATTAACTTATTAACAGTTAACTAGTATCAAGCCAGAATTAACACAAAACACAGTGAATACTTCAGACACCAGTGATACATTTTTTAGTGAAACAGTAATTTTCACAGAAGTTAAATGTAAAAGAGTTAATTTCAGAGAGTTAATTTCAGAGAGTTAATTTCAGAGTGTTAATTTCAGAGAGTAATTTCACTATTATATTTAGTATAGAATAATTTTATTTTATGTACCAAACATAATAGTACAGTACCTTCGCGTACATTAGAGTGAAATATTGTTTACATTTTTTTATTTTTGTTTACAATTTTTCAAATTATTGAATTGAATTGACCTGCAAATTAAGAAAGAGAGAGTTTACAGAGAGTTTATAGAGTTATAGAGATATGAGAACAGCTTCAGTTAGTTTCAAGATATTCGATAGAGTTGAAGGTAGTTTCAAGATACTTGATAGAGTTCAAGTTAGTTCAAGATACTTGATAGAGTTCAAGTAGTTTCAAGATACTTGATAGAGTTCAAGTTAGTTTCAAGATACTTGATAGAGTTCAAGTTAGTTTCAAGATACTTGATAGAGTTCAAGTTAGTTTCAAGATACTTGATAGAGTTCAAGTTAGTTTCAAGATACTTGATAGAGTTCAAGTTAGTTTCAAGATACTTGATAGAGTTCAAGTTAGTTTCAAGATACTTGATAGAGTTCAAGTTAGTTTCAAGATACTTGATAGAGTTCAAGTTAGTTTCAAGATACTTGATAGAGTTCAAGTTAGTTTCAAGATACTTGATAGAGTTCAAGTTAGTTTCAAGATACTTGATAGAGTTCAAGTTAGTTTCAAGATACTTGATAGAGTTCAAGTTAGTTTCAAGATACTTGATAGAGTTCAAGTTAGTTTCAAGATACTTGATAGAGTTCAAGTTAGTTTCAAGATACTTGATAGAGTTCAAGTTAGTTTCAAGATACTTGATAGAGTTCAAGTTAGTTTCAAGATACTTGATAGAGTTCAAGTTAGTTTCAAGATACTTGATAGAGTTCAAGTTAGTTTCAAGATACTTGATAGAGTTCAAGTTAGTTTCAAGATACTTGATAGAGTTCAAGTTAGTTTCAAGATACTTGATAGAGTTCAAGTTAGTTTCAAGATACTTGATAGAGTTCAAGTTAGTTTCAAGATACTTGATAGAGTTCAAGTTAGTTTCAAGATACTTGATAAGAGTTCAAGTTAGTTTCAAGATACTTGATAAGAGTTCAAGTTAGTTTCAAGATACTTGATAAGAGTTCAAGTTAGTTTCAAGATACTTGATAAGAGTTCAAGTTACAGTTTCATTCAAGATACTTGATAAGAGTTCAAGTTACAGTTTCACTTTCAAGATACTTGATAAGAGTTCAAGTTACAGTTTCAGTTTCAAGATACTTGATAAGAGTTCAAGTTACAGTTTCAGTTTCAAGATACTTGATAAGAGTTCAAGTTACAGTTTCAGTTTCAAGATACTTGATAAGAGTTCAAGTTACAGTTTCAGTTTCAAGATACTTGATAAGAGTTCAAGTTACAGTTTCAGTTTCAAGATACTTGATAAGAGTTCAAGTTACAGTTTCAGTTTCAAGATACTTGATAAGAGTTCAAGTTACAGTTTCAATTTCAAGTCTCAGTTTACAAGTTTCAAGTCTCAGTCAGTTTTATTTCAAGTTTCAGTCAATTTTCAAGTTTCAAGTCTCAGTCAATTTTCAAGTTTCAAGTCCCCAGTCATTTCAATGCAGTCAATTGAATTCAACTTTTTCTTTGTAATTTAAGAGAATTTAATTTAAGAAAATGTAATTTAAGAATTTAATTCAACCTTTTTTTTTTGTTGTAAAAGAGAATTAAATTCAACCTGAATTGACCCGTTTCTGTCTTTAGTTAATCTTTTTTTTCTTTGTTTGTAAGAAGGAAATTCACCGATTTGTCTTTTCCTTTTCATGCATTGTTGCGTATATAAATATATAGTTATGTAATTTATTATTTGTAACGAAAACCGTTTTTACAAAGGTTGTAACGATTTGGATAATTATTGTAATGTATATGAGGAACATGCCGTCGCTCCGTTTTGGTTCAACTCTTTTAATTTTTGTTCTAAGTAGTGTGACAAGCAATCTTTAAAAAAAAAAAAAAAAAAAAGAGCAAAGTGCTCACGAAAGACGTATTGTCAATTTCAGACTTATACCCCCCCTTAGTCACTCAATTCCCCCGAATGTCGTACTCCAAACTTTGTCTTTTTTTATTTTATTTTAACACCCCAACCCCAGTTGAACTGTGTCAACCAGAGAAATGGTTCAACCCTGGTTAATTCCTCTTTGGTACGATGGAACATAACCTCAATTTATGTTAAGTTGTGTTTTTATATTTTTAAGAATATTATATGTTTAGTTCATTATAGTTTATAATTGATTTCTATTTTCAATTTTTATTTTTTTATTTTTTAATTCGATTAATACTGAGTAATTGTCGTAGTCGAATTTAATTAATTGTGTGTCAAAATTCAATTTTAAAACCGTGAGATTTACTTTCATTACTTGTAAGGTCCTCTAAGTACGTTTTTTTATTATCTTAATATATGTGTAACTGATTTAATTACGTACAATCGATAATCCTAATTGAATTCTATTACTTTTGACACATATTCGAATTCATTTTCTTTCCGTACCTCAAGTCACTTTCACATTAAACTCATATGCATACACCATCATTAATACTACCTGTAATTTAGAATTTTATAATAATTGACCTTGAGCTTAAAGGATTTTATAAAAATAATAATAATGATAATAATAATAACAATAACTGACTTAAACTTAAAAGATCTTATAACCCTAAACCCATCTTAAATTATTATACATTATTTTTAAAACTTTGTTAATTCAAAAACCTTCCAAATCCCTACACATACACACGCATGTATGCACACTATATACTATATAGACAAACCTTATGCTAAAATCATTGGATATCACAATAAACTATTTCATTACGTGTAAGTGCTAACTATGCTATTTAGTCTTAATCATTTTTGCTTTCTAATATATCTTGCTCATGCATTTATTCAGTTAATTGAACAATCCTCTCAGCTAATCTGTCCCTCGAAATTGTAAGATACACACTTTGTACCTAGTACACATAAATACACATTAGACCACAGGTCTATACATCATCCACTACGTAATTCGATTTGTACCTACAATAGTCAATAAAAATTAGTTTATAGATTGTACGATTTACGTTTTTCCCTTTATCTACTACTCATTATGTATGTAATTTTTCCCACAGAAAAATAAAAGTTTGTAAAAAAATTTAACTATCATTGTTTGTCTAACTTAATTGTTTGCCTAAAATTAAAGTTTTAATCTTTAAATTTTTATACTTTATAAAACTCTAAGCAAGTGTCATGTTAAAAATTTAATTACTCTGCATTGTACCCAACCACCCGAACTCGTTCTGTATAAAATTTGTATTGTAAAAAAAAAAAAAAAAAAAAAAATCGTTATCATGTAATTTGAATTCGTTCGATGTTATTTTCTCAATTGTATTGTATTAATTGTATTATATTATTGTATTAATTAATACCACTTTAGAGGGGGAACACTGTAAAAATGAACAATGAATAATCCATATTCATTTTTACATGAGAAACCAAAATCGCCGAAGCGAGTTTTGGATAGAATTTCGATTTGTACTTCTTATTCATTAATACCCACTCTTTGTCTCTAATTCGTTCTTGTAAATCTTCCTAATAATGATTTGTACTATACGTACAAATTCAATAACTATGACGTCACATTTTCCCGTCATTAATTTCCCTTCATCATATCTCCAGTATTCAATGTATGAAAATTCTTTAACATCATAATAAAAAGTGTACACTCTATAGAAGTCATTATTTATATGCTATGTAGTATAAATATTATTATTCAACCCTATTCAACTATACGTCCATATCTTAACTTGACCATTACCCTATATAAATTTTATTAAATATTCATTTTTACTCGTGTCAGTCTATGAAAAGCAAAACTTTAGGCATTCGTTCGAAAACGCACAAATACGTTCTCGTATTATTTTTTTAATTATTTTTTATTATATCACTCCCGCATTGAACTCGAAAATGCTTAGTTAAGTTATCAAATTCCGCGAACTATGGCAGAAGCGAACGCTTCAAAGATAAAAAATCTCCTTTCGCTCTGATTCGAATTTATAACATTATCATGCGTTATGTTATATCATGTGTGTCATGTCTCATGTACTTGTGTTGTACTAATAACCATATATAATAACCATATATAATAACCATATATATAACCATATATTATAACCATATATTATAACCATATAGAAATATATAAAAACACTGTAAGAATGGTAAACAACGTAATGTACTTCATTGAAACTGTAATTAAATGTAATGATTTAATATATAATGTAAGAATGTACTTTAATAGAACTTAATGGACAATCATAAGCGAATGTGAAGTAATCCATAATTGTAATCGTAATTGTAATTAACAAAAATTAATACGTACTCAGTCATGTACTCAAATTGTACTTATGTACTACTATGAAATAATATCGCCTTCATAAATGTAGACTCGGCGAAAAATACAAATTAGTTTTTTATTTTTATTTTGAATTTTTCAAACATCTGATCATGTGTTTAAAAGGGGGGAACTTAACCTTCAACTGCCTTCCCCCAACACTTAGGCTTATATTATACATGTATTTGTAAAATGAACGGCACTTCATTACGGCTCTCGGCTTTGGTCACTGCTACGAGACTCCCTTGTTAGCAGCTTCGCTGCGAAGAGGGGGCAGAGGCCCCTTGCCTCCTTAACTTTTTAGATTCCGGCCTGAGCTATGGTCGAAAGAGTCGAACCTCTACCCCTGTAAATTCAGAGCACTACCTGTACATTTTTAGAAGTAAACTACAGTAAGACAAACTTTTTATTTTCCCCTTCGAGCCGTGCTCTCTTCAGAAGAACTTAGTCAGTTAAGTCGATAAGTTATAAAAGAAAAGCCGATAATTTTAGTACCAAGAGAAAGTATCAGAGTATTATAGAAAGAGAAGAATTAACAACTGTCGACCATAAAGCGAGAGAAAATAATTAGAATGTTATAGAAGAAATATCCGTTGCTGCCTCTAAACAAGAACGCCTCGTCGATACGAAGCACCCCATAAGCACATATAAGAAGCAGGATAAACATTTGGCGACCCCTACTACCAAGATTAGAAGAATATTTTAAGAAGAGGATTTTAACAAGTGGCCACTCTTTGGCCAGGATAGAAATTACCCTGCATCAGGATAAAAACCATTTGACCGGCGTGTCACGACTTCTAGTTCGTAACATCCACCCTTGAACCGGTGTGTCGCGACTCCAAGTTCTCCACGCCTAGTTTTCATCCTAGAAGAAAGTAGCCAGAAAGACACGTCTTTAGGACACGTCTCTAAGGATTTCGCCATAGAAAATTTGGTTAAGTACAGAGTTTGTCTTTTTAAGTAATTTGTAAACATTTGAAAAGTCAGAATTATTAACTTATTAACAGTTAACTAGTATCAAGCCAGAATTAACACAAAACACAGTGAATACTTCAGACACCAGTGATACATTTTTTAGTGAAACAGTAATTTTCACAGAAGTTAAATGTAAAAGAGTTAATTTCAGAGAGTTAATTCAGAGAGTTAATTCAGAGTGTTAATTTCAGAGAGTTAATTTCACTATTATATTTAGTATAGAATAATTTTATTTTATGTACCAAACATAATAGTACAGTACCTTCGCGTACATTAGAGTGAAATATTGTTTACATTTTTAATTTTGTTTACAATTTTTTCAAATTATTGAATTGAATTGACCTGCAAATTAAGAAAGAGAGAGTTTACAGAGAGTTTATAGAGTTATAGAGATACTTGAGAACAGCTTCAAGTTAGTTTCAAGATATCTGATAGAGTTGAAGGTAGTTTCAAGATACTTGATAGAGTTCAAGTTAGTTTCAAGATACTTGATAGAGTTCAAGTTAGTTTCAAGATACTTGATAGAGTTCAAGTTAGTTTCAAGATACTTGATAGAGTTCAAGTTAGTTTCAAGATACTTGATAGAGTTCAAGTTAGTTTCAAGATACTTGATAGAGTTCAAGTTAGTTTCAAGATACTTGATAGAGTTCAAGTTAGTTTCAAGATACTTGATAGAGTTCAAGTTAGTTTCAAGATACTTGATAGAGTTCAAGTTAGTTTCAAGATACTTGATAGAGTTCAAGTTAGTTTCAAGATACTTGATAGAGTTCAAGTTAGTTTCAAGATACTTGATAGAGTTCAAGTTAGTTTCAAGATACTTGATAGAGTTCAAGTTAGTTTCAAGATACTTGATAGAGTTCAAGTTAGTTTCAAGATACTTGATAGAGTTCAAGTTAGTTTCAAGATACTTGATAGAGTTCAAGTTAGTTTCAAGATACTTGATAGAGTTCAAGTTAGTTTCAAGATACTTGATAGAGTTCAAGTTAGTTTCAAGATACTTGATAGAGTTCAAGTTAGTTTCAAGATACTTGATAAGAGTTCAAGTTAGTTTCAAGATACTTGATAAGAGTTCAAGTTAGTTTCAAGATACTTGATAGAGTTCAAGTTAGTTTCAAGATACTTGATAAGAGTTCAAGTTTCAGTTTCAAGATACTTGATAAGAGTTCAAGTTACAGTTTCACTTTCAAGATACTTGATAAGAGTTCAAGTTACAGTTTCATTTCAAGATACTTGATAAGAGTTCAAGTTACAGTTTCAGTTTCAAGATACTTGATAAGAGTTCAAGTTACAGTTTCAGTTTCAAGATACTTGATAAGAGTTCAAGTTACAGTTTCAGTTTCAAGATACTTGATAAGAGTTCAAGTTACAGTTTCAGTTTCAAGATACTTGATAAGAGTTCAAGTTACAGTTTCAGTTTCAAGATACTTGATAAGAGTTCAAGTTACAGTTTCAATTTCAAGTCTCAGTTTCAAGTTTCAAGTCTCAGTCAGTTTTATTTCAAGTTTCAGTCAATTTTCAAGTTTCAAGTCTCAGTCAATTTTCAAGTTTCAAGTCCCCAGTCATTTCAATGCAGTCAATTGAATTCAACTTTTTCTTTGTAATTTAAGAGAATTTAATTTAAGAAAATGTAATTTAAGAATTTAATTCAACCTTTTTTTTTTGTTGTAAAAGAGAATTAAATTCAACCTGAATTGACCCGTTTCTGTCTTTAGTTAATCTTTTTTTTCTTTGTTTGTAAGAAGGAAATTCACCGATTTGCCTTTTCCTTTTCATGCATTGTTGCGTATATAAATATATAGTTATGTAATTTATTATTTGTAACGAAAACCGTTTTTACAAAGGTTGTAACGATTTGGATAATTATTGTAATGTATATGAGGAACATGCCGTCGCTCCGTTTTGGTTCAACTCTTTTAATTTTTGTTCTAAGTAGTGTGACAAGCAATCTTTAAAAAAAAAAAAAAAAAAAAAGAGCAAAGTGCTCACGAAAGACGTATTGTCAATTTCAGACTTATACCCCCCGCTTAGTCACTCAATTCCCCCGAATGTCGTACTCCAAACTTTGTCTTTTTATTTTATTTTAACACCCCAACCCCAGTTGAAGTGTGTCAACCAGAGAAATGGTTCAACCCTGGTTAATTCCTCTTTGGTACGATGGAACATAACCTCAATTTATGTTAAGTTGTGTTTTTATATTTTTAAGAATATTATATGTTTAGTTCATTATAGTTTATAATTGATTTCTATTTTCAATTTTTATTTTTTTATTTTTTAATTCGATTAATACTGAGTAATTGTCGTAGTCGAATTTAATTAATTGTGTGTCAAAATTCAATTTTAAAACCGTGAGATTTACTTTCATTACTTGTAAGGTCCTCTAAGTACGTTTTTTTATTATCTTAATATATGTGTAACTGATTTAATTACGTACAATCGATAATCCTAATTGAATTCTATTACTTTTGACACATATTCGAATTCATTTTCTTTCCGTACCTCAAGTCACTTTCACATTAAACTCATATGCATACACCATCATTAATACTACCTGTAATTTAGAATTTTATAATAATTGACCTTGAGCTTAAAGGATTTTATAAAAATAATAATAATGATAATAATAATAACAATAACTGACTTAAACTTAAAAGATCTTATAACCCTAAACCCATCTTAAATTATTATACATTATTTTTAAAACTTTGTTAATTCAAAAACCTTCCAAATCCCTACACATACACACGCATGTATGCACACTATATATACTATATAGACAAACCTTATGCTAAAATCATTGGATATCACAATAAACTATTTCATTACGTGTAAGTGCTAACTATGCTATTTAGTCTTAATCATTTTTGCTTTCTAATATATCTTGCTCATGCATTTATTCAGTTAATTGAACAATCCTCTCAGCTAATCTGTCCCTCGAAATTGTAAGATACACACTTTGTACCTAGTACACATAAATACACATTAGACCACAGGTCTATACATCATCCACTACGTAATTCGATTTGTACCTACAATTCAATAAAAATTAGTTTATAGATTGTACGATTTACGTTTTTCCCTGTTATCTACTACATTATGTATGTAATTTTTCCCACAGAAAAATAAAAGTTTGTAAAAAATTTAACTATCATTGTTTGTCTAACTTAATTGTTTGCCTAAAATTAAAGTTTTAATCTTTAAATTTTTATACTTTATAAAACTCTCTAAGCAAGTGTCATGTTAAAAATTTAATTACTCTGCATTGTACCCAACCACCCGAACTCGTTCTGTATAAAATTTGTATTGTAAAAAAAAAAAAAAAAAAAAAAAATCGTTATCATGTAATTTGAATTCGTTCGATGTTATTTTCTCAATTGTATTGTATTAATTGTATTATATTATTGTATTAATTAATACCACTTTAGAGGGGGAACACTGTAAAAATGAACAATGAATAATCCATATTCATTTTTACATGAGAAACCAAAATCGCCGAAGCGAGTTTTGGATAGAATTTCGATTTGTACTTCTTATTCATTAATACCCACTCTTTGTCTCTAATTCGTTCTTGTAAATCTTCCTAATAATGATTTGTACTATACGTACAAATTCAATAACTATGACGTCACATTTTCCCGTCATTAATTTCCCTTCATCATATCTCCAGTATTCAATGTATGAAAATTCTTTAACATCATAAAAAGTGTACACTCTATAGAAGTCATTATTTATATGTTATCTAGTATAAATATTATTATTCAACCCTATTCAACTATACGTCCATATCTTAACTTGACCATTACCCTATATAAATTTTATTAAATATTCATTTTTACTCGTGTCAGTCTATGAAAAGCAAAACTTTAGGCATTCGTTCGAAAACGCACAAATACGTTCTCGTATTATTTTTTTATTATTTTTTATTATATCACCTCCCGCATTGAACTCGAAAATGCTTAGTTAAGTTATCAAATTCCGCGAACTATGGCAGAAGCGAACGCTTCAAAGATAAAAAATCTCCTTTCGCTCTGATTCGAATTTATAACATTATCATGCGTTATGTTATATCATGTGTGTCATGTCTCATGTACTTGTGTTGTACTAATAACCATATATAATAACCATATATAATAACCATATATTATAACCATATATTATAACCATATAGAAATATATAAAAACACTGTAAGAATGGTAAACAACGTAATGTACTTCATTGAAACTGTAATTAAATGTAATGATTTAATATATAATGTAAGAATGTACTTTAATAGAACTGTAATGGACAATCATAAGCGAATGTGAAGTAATCCATAATTGTAATCGTAATTGTAATTAACAAAAATTAATACGTACTCAGTCATGTACTCAAATTGTACTTATGTACTACTATGAAATAATATCGCCTTCATAAATGTAGACTCGGCGAAAAATACAAATTAGTTTTTTTTTTTATTTTGAATTTTTCAAACATCTGATCATGTGTTTAAAAGGGGGGAACTTAACCTTCAACTGCCTTCCCCCAACACTTAGGCTTATATTATACATGTATTTGTAAAATGAACGGCACTTCATTACGGCTCTCGGCTTTGGTCACTGCTACGAGACTCCCTTGTTAGCAGCTTCGCTGCGAAGAGGGGGCAGAGGCCCCTTGCCTCCTTAACTTTTTAGATTCCGGCCTGAGCTATGGTCGAAAGAGGTCGAACCTCTACCCCTGTAAATTCAGAGCACTACCTGTACATTTTTAGAAGTAAACTACAGTAAGACAAACTTTTTATTTTCCCCTTCGAGCCGTGCTCTCTTCAGAAGAACTTAGTCAGTTAAGTCGATAAGTTATAAAAGAAAAGCCGATAATTTTAGTACCAAGAGAAAGTATCAGAGTATTATAGAAAGAGAAGAATTAACAACTGTCGACCATAAAGCGAGAGAAAAGAATTAGAATGTTATAGAAGAAATATCCGTTGCTGCCTCTAAACAAGAACGCCTCGTCGATACGAAGCACCCCATAAGCACATATAAGAAGCAGGATAAACATTTGGCGACCCTACTACCAAGATTAGAAGAATATTTTAAGAAGAGGATTTTAACAAGTGGCCACTCTTTGGCCAGGATAGAAATTACCCTGCATCAGGATTAAACCATTTGACCGGCGTGTCACGACTTCTAGTTCGTAACATCCACCCTTGAACCGGTGTGTCGCGACTCCAAGTTCTCCACGCCTAGTTTTCATCCAGAAGAAGTAGCCAGAAAGACACGTCTTTAGGACACGTCTCTAAGGATTTCGCCATAGAAAATTTGGTTAAGTACAGAGTTTGTCTTTTTAAGTAATTTGTAAACATTTGAAAAGTCAGATTATTAACTTATTAACAGTTAACTAGTATCAAGCCAGAATTAACACAAAACACAGTGAATACTTCAGACACCAGTGATACATTTTTTAGTGAAACAGTAATTTTCACAGAAGTTAAATGTAAAAGAGTTAATTTCAGAGAGTTAATTTCAGAGAGTTAATTTCAGAGTGTTAATTTCAGAGAGTTAATTTCACTATTATATTTAGTATAGAATAATTTTATTTTATGTACCAAACATAATAGTACAGTACCTTCGCGTACATTAGAGTGAAATATTGTTTACATTTTTTATTTTTGTTTACAATTTTTTCAAATTATTGAATTGAATTGACCTGCAAATTAAGAAAGAGAGAGTTTACAGAGAGTTTATAGAGTTATAGAGATACTTGAGAACAGCTTCAAGTTAGTTTCAAGATATCTGATAGAGTTGAAGGTAGTTTCAAGATACTTGATAGAGTTCAAGTTAGTTTCAAGATACTTGATAGAGTTCAAGTTAGTTTCAAGATACTTGATAGAGTTCAAGTTAGTTTCAAGATACTTGATAGAGTTCAAGTTAGTTTCAAGATACTTGATAGAGTTCAAGTTAGTTTCAAGATACTTGATAGAGTTCAAGTTAGTTTCAAGATACTTGATAGAGTTCAAGTTAGTTTCAAGATACTTGATAGAGTTCAAGTTAGTTTCAAGATACTTGATAGAGTTCAAGTTAGTTTCAAGATACTTGATAGAGTTCAAGTTAGTTTCAAGATACTTGATAGAGTTCAAGTTAGTTTCAAGATACTTGATAGAGTTCAAGTTAGTTTCAAGATACTTGATAGAGTTCAAGTTAGTTTCAAGATACTTGATAGAGTTCAAGTTAGTTTCAAGATACTTGATAGAGTTCAAGTTAGTTTCAAGATACTTGATAGAGTTCAAGTTAGTTTCAAGATACTTGATAGAGTTCAAGTTAGTTTCAAGATACTTGATAAAGTTCAAGTTAGTTTCAAGATACTTGATAAGAGTTCAAGTTAGTTTCAAGATACTTGATAAGAGTTCAAGTTAGTTTCAAGATACTTGATAAGAGTTCAAGTTAGTTTCAAGATACTTGATAAGAGTTCAAGTTAGTTTCAAGATACTTGATAAGAGTTCAAGTTAGTTTCAAGATACTTGATAAGAGTTCAAGTTACAGTTTCAAGATACTTGATAAGAGTTCAAGTTACAGTTTCAGTTTCAAGATACTTGATAAGAGTTCAAGTTACAGTTTCAGTTTCAAGATACTTGATAAGAGTTCAAGTTACAGTTTCAATTTCAAGTCTCAGTTTTTCAAGTTTCAAGTCTCAGTCAGTTTTATTTCAAGTTTCAGTCAATTTTTCAAGTTTCAAGTCTCAGTCAATTTTCAAGTTTTCAAGTCCCCAGTCTCATTTCAATGCAGTCAATTGAATTCAACTTTTTCTTTGTAATTTAAGAGATTTAATTTAAGAAAATGTAATTTACGAATTTAATTCAACCTTTTTTTTTGTTGTAAAGAGAATTAAATTCAAACTGAATTGACCCGTTTCTGTCTTTAGTTAATCTTTTTTTTCTTTGTTTGTAAGAAGGAAATTCACCGATTTGTCTTTTCCTTTTCATGCATTGTTGCGTATATAAATATATAGTTTGTAATTTATTATTTGTAACGAAAACCGTTTTTACAAAGGTTGTAACGATTTGGATAATTATTGTAATGTATATGAGGAACATGCCGTCGCTCCGTTTTGGTTCAACTCTTTTAATTTTGTTCTAAGTAGTGTGACAAGCAATCTTTAAAAAAAAAAAAAAAAAAAAAAGAGCAAAGTGCTCACGAAAGACGTATTGTCAATTTCAGACTTATACCCCCCGCTTAGTCACTCAATTCCCCCGAATGTCGTACTCCAAACTTTGTCTTTTTATTTATTTTATTTTAACACCCAACCCAGTTGAAGTGTGTCAACCAGAGAAATGGTTCAACCCTGGTTAATTCCTCTTTGGTACGATGGAACATAACCTCATTTATGTTAAGTTGTGTTTTTATATTTTTAAGAATATTATATGTTTAGTTCATTATAGTTTTATAATTGATTTCTATTTTCAATTTTTATTTTTTTATTTTTTAATTCATTAATACTGAGTAATTGTCGTAGTCGAATTTAATTAATTGTGTTTCAAAATTCAATTTTAAAACCGTGAGATTTACTTTCATTACTTGTAAGGTCCTCTAAGTACGTTTTTTTATTATCTTAATATATGTGTAACTGATTTAATTACGTACAATCGATAATCCTAATTGAATTCTATTACTTTTGACACATTTCGACATTTTCTTTCCGTACTCAAGTCACTTTCACATTAAACTCATATGCATACACCATCATTAATACTACCTGTAATTTAGAATTTTATAATAATTGACCTTGAGCTTAAAGGATTTTATAAAAATAATAATAATGATAATAATAATAACAATAACTGACTTAAACTTAAAAGATCTTATAACCCTAAACCCATCTTAAATTATTATACATTATTTTTAAAACTTTGTTAATTCAAAAACCTTCCAAATCCCTACACATACACACGCATGTATGCACACTATATATACTATATAGACAAACCTTATGCTAAAATCATTGGATATCACAATAAACTATTTCATTACGTGTAAGTGCTAACTATGCTATTTAGTCTTAATCATTTTTGCTTTCTAATATATCTTGCTCATGCATTTATTCAGTTAATTGAACAATCCTCTCAGCTAATCTGTCCCTCGAAATTGTAAGATACACACTTTGTACCTAGTACACATAAATACACATTAGACCACAGGTCTATACATCATCCACTACGTAATTCGATTGTACCTACAATATCAATAAAAATTAGTTTATAGATTGTACGATTTACGTTTTTCCCTTTATCTACTACTATTATGTATGTAATTTTTCCCACAGAAAAATAAAAGTTTGTAAAAAAATTTAACTATCATTGTTTGTCTAACTTAATTGTTTGCCTAAAATTAAAGTTTTAATCTTTAAATTTTTATACTTTATAAAACTCTCTAAGCAAGTGTCATGTTAAAAATTTAATTACTCTGCATTGTACCCAACCACCCGAACTCGTTCTGTATAAAATTTGTATTGTAAAAAAAAAAAAAAAAAAAAAAAATCGTTATCATGTAATTTGAATTCGTTCGATGTTATTTTCTCAATTGTATTGTATTAATTGTATTATATTATTGTATTAATTAATACCACTTTAGAGGGGGAACACTGTAAAAATGAACAATGAATAATCCATATTCATTTTTACATGAGAAACCAAAATCGCCGAAGCGAGTTTTGGATAGAATTTCGATTTGTACTTCTTATTCATTAATACCCACTCTTTGTCTCTAATTCGTTCTTGTAAATCTTCCTAATAATGATTTGTACTATACGTACAAATTCAATAACTATGACGTCACATTTTCCCGTCATTAATTTCCCTTCATCATATCTCCAGTATTCAATGTATGAAAATTCTTTAACATCATAATAAAAAGTGTACACTCTATAGAAGTCATTATTTATATGCTCTGTAGTATAAATATTATTATTCAACCCTATTCAACTATACGTCCATATCTTAACTTGACCATTACCCTATATAAATTTTATTAAATATTCATTTTTACTCGTGTCAGTCTATGAAAAGCAAAACTTTAGGCATTCGTTCGAAAACGCACAAATACGTTCTCGTATTATTTTTTTAATTATTTTTTATTATATCACATCCCGCATTGAACTCGAAAATGCTTAGTTAAGTTATCAAATTCCGCGAACTATGGCAGAAGCGAACGCTTCAAAGATAAAAAATCTCCTTTCGCTCTGATTCGAATTTATAACATTATCATGCGTTATGTTATATCATGTGTGTCATGTCTCATGTACTTGTGTTGTACTAATAACCATATATAATAACCATATATAATAACCATATATTATAACCATATATTATAACCATATATTATAACCATATAGAAATATATAAAAACACTGTAAGAATGGTAAACAACGTAATGTACTTCATTGAAACTGTAATTAAATGTAATGATTTAATATATAATGTAAGAATGTACTTTAATAGAACTTAATGGACAATCATAAGCGAATGTGAAGTAATCCATAATTGTAATCGTAATTGTAATTAACAAAAATTAATACGTACTCAGTCATGTACTCAAATTGTACTTATGTACTACTATGAAATAATATCGCCTTCATAAATGTAGACTCGGCGAAAAATACAAATTAGTTTTTTATTTTTATTTTGAATTTTTCAAACATCTGATCATGTGTTTAAAAGGGGGGAACTTAACCTTCAACTGCCTTCCCCCAACACTTAGGCTTATATTATACATGTATTTGTAAAATGAACGGCACTTCATTACGGCTCTCGGCTTTGGTCACTGCTACGAGACTCCCTTGTTAGCAGCTTCGCTGCGAAGAGGGGGCAGAGGCCCCTTGCCTCCTTAACTTTTTAGATTCCGGCCTGAGCTATGGTCGAAAGAGGTCGAACCTCTACCCCTGTAAATTCAGAGCACTACCTGTACATTTTTAGAAGTAAACTACAGTAAGACAAACTTTTTATTTTCCCCTTCGAGCCGTGCTCTCTTCAGAAGAACTTAGTCAGTTAAGTCGATAAGTTATAAAAGAAAAGCCGATAATTTTAGTACCAAGAGAAAGTATCAGAGTATTATAGAAAGAGAAGAATTAACAACTGTCGACATAAAGCGAGAGAAAATAATTAGAATGTTATAGAAGAAATATCCGTTGCTGCCTCTAAACAAGAACGCCTCGTCGATACGAAGCACCCCATAAGCACATATAAGAAGCAGGATAAACATTTGGCGACCCTACTACCAAGATTAGAAGAATATTTTAAGAAGAGGATTTTAACAAGTGGCCACTCTTTGGCCAGGATAGAAATTACCCTGCATCAGGATAAAACCATTTGACCGGCGTGTCACGACTTCTAGTTCGTAACATCCACCCTTGAACCGGTGTGTCGCGACTCCAAGTTCTCCACGCCTAGTTTTCATCCAAAGAAGTAGCCAGAAAGACACGTCTTTAGGACACGTCTCTAAGGATTTCGCCATAGAAAATTTGGTTAAGTACAGAGTTTGTCTTTTTAAGTAATTTGTAAACATTTGAAAAGTCAGTATTATTAACTTATTAACAGTTAACTAGTATCAAGCCAGAATTAACACAAAACACAGTGAATACTTCAGACACCAGTGATACATTTTTTAGTGAAACAGTAATTTTCACAGAAGTTAAATGTAAAAGAGTTAATTTCAGAGAGTTAATTTCAGAGAGTTAATTTCAGAGTGTTAATTTCAGAGAGTTAATTTCACTATTATATTTAGTATAGAATAATTTTATTTTATGTACCAAACATAATAGTACAGTACCTTCGCGTACATTAGAGTGAAATATTGTTTACATTTTTTAATTTTTGTTTACAATTTTTTCAAATTATTGAATTGAATTGACCTGCAAATTAAGAAAGAGAGAGTTTACAGAGAGTTTATAGAGTTATAGAGATACTTGAGAACAGCTTCAAGTTAGTTTCAAGATATCTGATAGAGTTGAAGGTAGTTTCAAGATACTTGATAGAGTTCAAGTTAGTTTCAAGATACTTGAGAGAGTTCAAGTTAGTTTCAAGATACTTGATAGAGTTCAAGTTAGTTTCAAGATACATGATAGAGTTCAAGTTAGTTTCAAGATACTTGATAGAGTTCAAGTTAGTTTCAAGATACTTGATAGAGTTCAAGTTAGTTTCAAGATACTTGATAGAGTTCAAGTTAGTTTCAAGATACTTGATAGAGTTCAAGTTAGTTTCAAGATACTTGATAGAGTTCAAGTTAGTTTCAAGATACTTGATAGAGTTCAAGTTAGTTTCAAGATACTTGATAGAGTTCAAGTTAGTTTCAAGATACTTGATAGAGTTCAAGTTAGTTTCAAGATACTTGATAAGAGTTCAAGTTAGTTTCAAGATACTTGATAGAGTTCAAGTTAGTTTCAAGATACTTGATAGAGTTCAAGTTAGTTTCAAGATACTTGATAGAGTTCAAGTTAGTTTCAAGATACTTGATAGAGTTCAAGTTAGTTTCAAGATACTTGATAAGAGTTCAAGTTAGTTTCAAGATACTTGATAAGAGTTCAAGTTAGTTTCAAGATACTTGATAAGAGTTCAAGTTAGTTTCAAGATACTTGATAAGAGTTCAAGTTAGTTTCAAGATACTTGATAAGAGTTCAAGTTAGTTTCAAGATACTTGATAAGAGTTCAAGTTAGTTTCAAGATACTTGATAAGAGTTCAAGTTACAGTTTTTCAAGATACTTGATAAGAGTTCAAGTTACAGTTTCAGTTTCAAGATACTTGATAAGAGTTCAAGTTACAGTTTCAGTTTCAAGATACTTGATAAGAGTTCAAGTTACAGTTTCAGTTTCAAGATACTTGATAAGAGTTCAAGTTACAGTTTCAGTTTCAAGATACTTGATAAGAGTTCAAGTTACAGTTTCAGTTTCAAGATACTTGATAAGAGTTCAAGTTACAGTTTCAGTTTCAAGATACTTGATAAGAGTTCAAGTTACAGTTTCAATTTCAAGTCTCAGTTTTCAAGTTTCAAGTCTCAGTCAGTTTTATTTCAAGTTTCAGTCAATTTTCAAGTTTCAAGTCTCAGTCAATTTTCAAGTTTCAAGTCCCCAGTCATTTCAATGCAGTCAATTGAATTCAACTTTTTCTTTGTAATTTAAGAGAATTTAATTTAAGAAAATGTAATTTACGAATTTAATTCAACCTTTTTTTTTTGTTGTAAAGGAGAATTAAATTCAAACTGAATTGACCCGTTTCTGTCTTTAGTTAATCTTTTTTTTCTTTGTTTGTAAGAAGGAAATTCACCGATTTGTCTTTTCCTTTTCATGCATTGTTGCGTATATAAATATATAGTTATGTAATTTATTATTTGTAACGAAAACCGTTTTTACAAAGGTTGTAACGATTTGGATAATTATTGTAATGTATATGAGGAACATGCCGTCGCTCCGTTTTGGTTCAACTCTTTTAATTTTTGTTCTAAGTAGTGTGACAAGCAATCTTTAAAAAAAAAAAAAAAAAAAAGAGCAAAGTGCTCACGAAAGACGTATTGTCAATTTCAGACTTATACCCCCGCTTAGTCACTCAATTCCCCCGAATGTCGTACTCCAAACTTTGTCTTTTTATTTTATTTTAACAACCCCAACCCAGTTGAACTGTGTCAACCAGAGAAATGGTTCAACCCTGGTTAATTCCTCTTTGGTACGATGGAACATAACCTCAATTTATGTTAAGTTGTGTTTTTATATTTTTAAGAATATTATATGTTTAGTTCATTATAGTTTATAATTGATTTCTATTTTCAATTTTTATTTTTTTATTTTTTAATTCAATTAATACTGAGTAATTGTCGTAGTCGAATTAATTAATTGTGTGTCAAAATTCAATTTTAAAACCGTGAGATTTACTTTCATTACTTGTAAGGTCCTCTAAGTACGTTTTTTTATTATCTTAATATATGTGTAACTGATTTAATTACGTACAATCGATAATCCTAATTGAATTCTATTACTTTTGACACATATTCGAATTCATTTTCTTTCCGTACCTCAAGTCACTTTCACATTAAACTCATATGCATACACCATCATTAATACTACCTGTAATTTAGAATTTTATAATAATTGACCTTGAGCTTAAAGGATTTTATAAAAATAATAATAATGATAATAATAATAACAATAACTGACTTAAACTTAAAAGATCTTATAACCCTAAACCCATCTTAAATTATTATACATTATTTTTAAAACTTTGTTAATTCAAAAACCTTCCAAATCCCTACACATACACACGCATGTATGCACACTATATATACTATATAGACAAACCTTATGCTAAAATCATTGGATATCACAATAAACTATTTCATTACGTGTAAGTGCTAACTATGCTATTTAGTCTTAATCATTTTTGCTTTCTAATATATCTTGCTCATGCATTTATTCAGTTAATTGAACAATCCTCTCAGCTAATCTGTCCCTCGAAATTGTAAGATACACACTTTGTACCTAGTACACATAAATACACATTAGACCACAGGTCTATACATCATCCACTACGTAATTCGATTGTACCTACAATATCAATAAAAATTAGTTTATAGATTGTACGATTTACGTTTTTCCCTGTTATCTACTACTCATTATGTATGTAATTTTTCCCACAGAAAAATAAAAGTTTGTAAAAATTTAACTATCATTGTTTGTCTAACTTAATTGTTTGCCTAAAATTAAAGTTTTAATCTTTAAATTTTTATACTTTATAAAACTCTAAGCAAGTGTCATGTTAAAAATTTAATTACTCTGCATTGTACCCAACCACCCGAACTCGTTCTGTATAAAATTTGTATTGTAAAAAAAAAAAAAAAAAAAAAAATCGTTATCATGTAATTTGAATTCGTTCGATGTTATTTTCTCAATTGTATTGTATTAATTGTATTATATTATTGTATTAATTAATACCACTTTAGAGGGGGAACACTGTAAAAATGAACAATGAATAATCCATATTCATTTTTACATGAGAAACCAAAATCGCCGAAGCGAGTTTTGGATAGAATTTCGATTTGTACTTCTTATTCATTAATACCCACTCTTTGTCTCTAATTCGTTCTTGTAAATCTTCCTAATAATGATTTGTACTATACGTACAAATTCAATAACTATGACGTCACATTTTCCCGTCATTAATTTCCCTTCATCATATCTCCAGTATTCAATGTATGAAAATTCTTTAACATCATAATAAAAAGTGTACACTCTATAGAAGTCATTATTTATATGCTATCTAGTATAAATATTATTATTCAACCCTATTCAACTATACGTCCATATCTTAACTTGACCATTACCCTATATAAATTTTAAATATTCATTTTTACTCGTGTCAGTCTATGAAAAGCAAAACTTTAGGCATTCGTTCGAAAACGCACAAATACGTTCTCGTATTATTTTTTAATTATTTTTTATTATATCACCTCCCGCATTGAACTCGAAAATGCTTAGTTAAGTTATCAAATTCCGCGAACTATGGCAGAAGCGAACGCTTCAAAGATAAAAAATCTCCTTTCGCTCTGATTCGAATTTATAACATTATCATGCGTTATGTTATCATGTGTGTCATGTCTCATGTACTTGTGTTGTACTAATAACCATATATAATAACCATATATATAACCATATATTATAACCATATATTATAACCATATAGAAATATATAAAAACACTGTAAGAATGGTAAACAACGTAATGTACTTCATTGAAACTGTAATTAAATGTAATGATTTAATATATAATGTAAGAATGTACTTTAATAGAACTTAATGGACAATCATAAGCGAATGTGAAGTAATCCATAATTGTAATCGTAATTGTAATTAACAAAAATTAATACGTACTCAGTCATGTACTCAAATTGTACTTATGTACTACTATGAAATAATATCGCCTTCATAAATGTAGACTCGGCGAAAAATACAAATTAGTTTTTTATTTTTATTTTGAATTTTTCAAACATCTGATCATGTGTTTAAAAGGGGGGAACTTAACCTTCAACTGCCTTCCCCCAACACTTAGGCTTATATTATACATGTATTTGTAAAATGAACGGCACTTCATTACGGCTCTCGGCTTTGGTCACTGCTACGAGACTCCCTTGTTAGCAGCTTCGCTGCGAAGAGGGGCAGAGGCCCCTTGCCTCCTTAACTTTTTAGATTCCGGCCTGAGCTATGGTCGAAAGAGGTCGAACCTCTACCCCTGTAAATTCAGAGCACTACCTGTACATTTTTAGAAGTAAACTACAGTAAGACAAACTTTTTATTTTCCCCTTCGAGCCGTGCTCTCTTCAGAAGAACTTAGTCAGTTAAGTCGATAAGTTATAAAAGAAAAGCCGATAATTTTAGTACCAAGAGAAAGTATCAGAGTATTATAGAAAGAGAAGAATTAACAACTGTCGACATAAAGCGAGAGAAAAAATTAGAATGTTATAGAAGAAATATCCGTTGCTGCCTCTAAACAAGAACGCCTCGTCGATACGAAGCACCCCATAAGCACATATAAGAAGCAGGATAAACATTTGGCGACCCTACTACCAAGATTAGAAGAATATTTTAAGAAGAGGATTTTAACAAGTGGCCACTCTTTGGCCAGGATAGAAATTACCCTGCATCAGGATAAAACCATTTGACCGGCGTGTCACGACTTCTAGTTCGTAACATCCACCCTTGAACCGGTGTGTCGCGACTCCAAGTTCTCCACGCCTAGTTTTCATCCAGAAGAAGTAGCCAGAAAGACACGTCTTTAGGACACGTCTCTAAGGATTTCGCCATAGAAAATTTGGTTAAGTACAGAGTTTGTCTTTTTAAGTAATTTGTAAACATTTGAAAAGTCAGTATTATTAACTTATTAACAGTTAACTAGTATCAAGCCAGAATTAACACAAAACACAGTGAACACTTCAGACACCAGTGATACATTTTTTAGTGAAACAGTAATTTTCACAGAAGTTAAATGTAAAAGAGTTAATTTCAGAGAGTTAATTTCAGAGTTAATTTCAGAGTGTTAATTTCAGAGAGTTAATTTACTATTATATTTAGTATAGAATAATTTTATTTTATGTACCAAACATAATAGTACAGTACCTTCGCGTACATTAGAGTGAAATATTGTTTACATTTTTTATTTTTGTTTACAATTTTTTCAAATTATTGAATTGAATTGACCTGCAAATTAAGAAAGAGAGAGTTTACAGAGAGTTTATAGAGTTATAGAGATACTTGAGAACAGCTTCAAGTTAGTTTCAAGATATTGATAGAGTGAAGGTAGTTTCAAGATACTTGATAGAGTTCAAGTTAGTTTCAAGATACTTGATAGAGTTCAAGTTAGTTTCAAGATACTTGATAGAGTTCAAGTTAGTTTCAAGATACTTGATAGAGTTCAAGTTAGTTTCAAGATACTTGATAGAGTTCAAGTTAGTTTCAAGATACTTGATAGAGTTCAAGTTAGTTTCAAGATACTTGATAGAGTTCAAGTTAGTTTCAAGATACTTGATAGAGTTCAAGTTAGTTTCAAGATACTTGATAGAGTTCAAGTTAGTTTCAAGATACTTGATAGAGTTCAAGTTAGTTTCAAGATACTTGATAGAGTTCAAGTTAGTTTCAAGATACTTGATAGAGTTCAAGTTAGTTTCAAAGATACTTGATAGAGTTCAAGTTAGTTTCACAAGATACTTGATGAGTTCAAGTTAGTTAGTTTCAAGATACTTGATAGAGTTCAAGTTAGTTTCAAGATACTTGATAGAGTTCAAGTTAGTTTCAATAAGAGTTAAGTTAGTTTCAAGTACTATTTCAAGATTTGAAGTAGTTCAAGTTACTTTTCAAGT
>JAJOZX010020873.1:0-17500 GCA_023014485.1 Bathynomus jamesi
GAGTGGAGTCCAAAAACTCCAACAAGTGAACCCATTCTGTAGGTATAGGTACGCATTCATTTGGATTTTCTAAAGGCAACCTACTAAGTCAAATTTATAGGCTTGTAGAATCAGTGCCCCTCGTTGAATCCTACCTGAAGCCATAACTGGAATATTCTTAGTCGGTGAAAATAAACCTAAGAGAGGCTTATGGTCAGTAATTAGTTTGAATTCATGACCCCAGTGATAGAAATGAAATTTCTTTACTGCAAATACTAAAGCTAAGGCTTCACGTTCAAGTAGTGCATATCGCCTTTCAATCTCAGTTAGTGTTCTAGAAGCAAAACAGATAGGCCTATCTACACCATCAATGTGGTGAGATAACACTGCTCTAATTCCATAAGAACCTCTATCCGCTGAAACTACGAGAGGGAGTTTAGGATCATAATGCACTAAGAGAGTGGACTTTAGCAGTACGTCCTTTAAAGCCTCAAATGCTTCCTTTTCGGTTTTCTCCCATTTCACTATTCTCCAGATCGTAATAATTTATTTAAGGATTCAATGAAAGTCGATGTATTAGGCAAACATTTCCTATAAAAGTTTAGGAGACCTAAATAAGATCTTTGCGTGATGTTTTGTGGAGGTCGTGCATTTTTTATTGCTTCTAGTTTATCGACCGTTGAATGAATGCCCAAATCATCTATGCGGAACCCGAAATATGAAACCTCATTTGTGACCCAAAAACACTTTTCTTTTTTATAGCTTAAGTCCGGCATCCCGGAGTCTTTTTAGAGCTGTTGTTAATCTAGTTACAGTAGGTGTTCCTTTTTAGATGAACCCGAAATGAGGACATCATCTAGAAAACAAAGTACACCCGAAATGTGACCTAGAACTTGATCCATTGTTCTCTGAAAAATACCCGGAGCCGATGCTATCATCATTGGATCATTGTATTTGTACACCTGATACAAATCAGGGAGTTCTGAGTATGGCAGTCTTGTACTCCTATGTTAGTTCTGACCACATGCCCCTATTAATTGAGTTTGACATTAATTGAATTCCAATGCTATCACAGGTAAATGATACACGTAAAGCGAAGTTAGATTGGTCCAAAGTTGATGATGAGGGCAAACAACAGTATTGTAATAAGTCTGATGTATTGCAAAGTAATATATCTATCCTTAATGATGCTCTAACTTGTCAGGATGTAAACTGTAGAAGTCAGACACATATTTTGGCATTTAAAGACATGTATGAACAAATTGTTTCCTCTCTCAATATTGCTAGCCTAGACTTAAATACCTTTAGAAGAAAAAATTATACATGTAGACCTGGCTGGAGCGATTATGTGGCTGAACTTCATAATGCATCCAGAGATGCTTTTTTAATGTGGTGTGAACAAGGGAAGCCAAGGCAAGGTCCTGTATTACAACAAAAACAGAGGGCTAATGCCAGGTTTAAGTATGCACTGAAGTATATAAAAAATCATGATGATGAGTTAAGCAGGGATGCTCTGGCTAGAAAGCTTGCCAGTAAGAATCCAAGAAACTTTTGGGACGAATTAAAAACAATGAATAATAGTGCAATGTCTCTCCCTGCTAATATTGAAAATGTAACTGGAACTGAGAATATAGTCAAATTATGGAAGGAACACTACAGTGAGTTATTCAACTCTGTACTGAGACTGTACACAAGAACAATAGTGTTAATTGTGATGCTACCTATAGTCCAGATGTAAGAGTTAGTGTATTTGAGACTAAACAGGCCATAAAATGTTTAGATCTACAGAAGCTAAGGCTAACAAAGACCCTAAGATCCACTCTAAGGTTAGCCCGAGAGAAAGGAAAGAGTAGGGGGTTAAGAGAAGAGAAGAGAAGAGAATAAGGGGTTAAGTAAGGAGCAACACCTATCACTCGTGGGTTAACATTCATTCAGAAAAAGAGGAAAAAAGTCTCACCATCATCATCCGCCGGCCACTGCCGACAAGTCAGAAAAATAGTCGGAGAAAATAGGAGAGGGGTGAAAGATGAAAAGAAGTAAAATAAGAACGCTTACAAACCATGCAAACACAGTCTTAACTCACTGTCATACCATGCAAACTACAAACATGCAAGGAAAGAGTGACAGACATGCAAAGTAAGGAGATAAGAAAAAAAAAAAAAGTAGGTAAAGTTAAACAAAAAGTGGATTAGTTTACGCTACGAGCTACATCTACGTTCGTGTTAGTCTAATTTTTTTTTTTTTTTAATAATAATTTTATTGCTGGCATCACACGCTGGCATGTCACAAGCTGGCATTCATCGTCAACAGACTCATCCTCGAGCACCACCACCAGAACTCCTGCTGTTAACTTTGTTTTTTTATATTAAACAACGTTAATACCTTTAAAATGTCTGTCAAGACGGTTCTTAAACATATTAACGCTGGTAGAATGAACGACTGACGCGGGAAGATTATTTTATCAATTACTTTAAACGTAAAGAAGTTTTTAGCGATATTAGTAATGAAACGTCTGCCACGCAACTTAAATCCGTTATTGCGAGTATTACTATTATCGAAAGTGAACAATTTGTCAAAATTTACGTTATCGAAGTTATTAACGATTTTGAAAACTTCAATAAGCTCCCCCCTTAATCTTCTAGTTTCGAGTGAATACAGGTCTAACTCTTTAATCCTATCTTCATAAGGCTTATTGCGAAATGACGGAATAAGTTTCGTGGCACGACGCTGAACCCTTTCTAACCTATCAATATCCTCACGCAAGTACGGGCACCAAAACTGAACGGCATATTCTAAATGAGGCCTGACTAGGGACTTGTAAAGGGCCAATATAATATCCTTCGATTTAAATTCGAAATTACGCGCTATGAAGCCTAACATCCTATTAGCTTTTGCGCAAGACTCCAGGCACTGGTTCCTAACCTTTAAATCCTTAGATACGCGTACGCCTAAATCTACTTCCTCGTCAACGCTCGCTAACTCCCTATCATCCATCGTGTACGTGTAATTATTGTTGCGAGAACCTATATGCAAAACTTTACATTTGTCTACGTTAAATTGCATCTGCCACTTATCTGTCCACTCCATAATCCTATTTACATCGTCTTGGATCCTATTTCTATCGTCCTCGTTAACAACCTTACCGCCTATTTTAGTATCGTCCGCGAATTTTGACACGTTACTAGTCAATCCTACATCTATGTCGTTAATGTAAATTACGAATAGCAATGGGCCTAACACTGAACCCTGTGGGACACCGCTACCTACATCTAACCACCCTGATTCACTACCATTAACTACGACCCTCTGTAACAAATCATGTGGTATTGATGGTATTTCTGCTGAGCATCTGAAATTTAGTAGTGACAGATTAGTGCCTCTTTTAGCTTTGTGCTTTACAGGTTTACTGATACATGGTTTTGCAGGATACAATGTTATCCGTTGTTTTGGTGCCAGTACTAAAGAAAAAAAGGGGTAAAATCAACAGTAAAGATAACTATAGGCCAATAGCCTTGGCCAGTATTATGTCTAAGGTGTTCGAATATATACTCATTAACAGACTTGAATGTTACCTGTATACTAGTGATAACCAATTTGGTTTAAAAAAGAAACACAGTACTGATATATAGTGTGTGTGTGTGTGTGTGTGTGTGTGTGTGTGTGTGTGTGTGTGTGTGTGCCTTGAAGGAAATGGTCTGTAAATACCAAACTGTAGATGCTAATATATTTTTGTCTTTCCTGGATGCCTCTAAAGCATTTGATCGTGTTAATCATGACAAATTATTCATGAAACTTGTAAATCGTAATGTACCTGGTTACTTGTCCGTATATTAATATTCTGGTATAATCACCAGACAATGATTGTAAGATGGGGTGGGGTTAATTCAGAGCCATTCTCTGTGACCAATGGTGTCAGACAGGGAGGGATACTATCCCCCTACTTATTCAATGTTTATATGGATAATCTATCTGTTGTTCTGAACACCTGTAAAATAGGCTGCTATATTGGTAGAATGATTGTTAATCATCTGATGTATGCAGATGATCTAGTTCTTATTTCTCCATCTGTAAAAGGCTCAGCACACTTTTGAAGGTGTGTGAAAGGTATGGGAAGGATAACGACATAAACTATAATCCTGATAAAAGTCATGTTATGATTATGAGGACCAAGGCCTACGAATATAAAAAATTTCCTGAATTTCAATTGAATGGTATGGTGCTGTCAGAAATAACCCAGACTAAGTATCACTGGCCTACTTAGTCAGTGCTCCAGACAACTATCTCTTAATCTTTTATGGATCTCTTGTATAATGTTTGTACCTGTTGAGTCTGAATTAAAGTGTTTGTTTGTATTCCACAGCATGGTAATTCTCCTTATTATTGCTCCTGTGCAGTCTCTGAGAGGGGACTACTTGTAGAGACCGACCAAAAATTCCTTTCCTCGCCGTTCGCAAACATCTGGGAATCATCAGAGACCGAAAAACACGTGGTTTTCAAGGAGAGAGAAACAAAAGGGGCTTGTTTTTCCCAAAAAGGCCCACGAAAAGCTACGTGTCTTCCGAGCCTATGTAAGCCAGAGTTCACTAAAAATCGCCCTCACTCTGCTCGTTACTCCTCCTCGTGAGTCTCCCCTTTCACGTAGCGTCGTTCGACCTCAACCTGCCTCACTCCCTCAAGCATCAGTTCAGCAATACACGAAGCGAATGAACACTTGAGGCGACCTACAATTTCATCCCGCCGGAAGCAAACATCACTCTACCGGCGTCATCCTTCTAGCCCTGGCCTCACTCATCCTTCACCACAACTCGATCGGCGCCCTTTCAACAAGTCTATCAATGGGCCCTCAACATATCCTCCTGCCGGTAGGTCAATACGTCCTCAGACTATCTTCGTCGAAACGCAGTACGGTCAACCTTCACGTAGGTCCTTGTCAATCTTCAGAGTTATCTCCGTCAAAATCGCAGGTCGCTAAGCCTCTTGTAGGCCCCCAACTCGGCCTATAGTGTTTTGTTACGTCGCGCTAGACTATTCAGGAGTTAAAGCTGAAAAGTCCACAAACTCTGCTTAACCGAGTAGGCCCAAAAGTTTATGCAAACAACCGACAAAGTAACTTTCCTATTACGACTACAGTAGGCCTGTTAAATTATTTTAACGTTTCAACCATCTTATCGTATTTTGTATCCGATTGTTTATTTGCTCTTTTATGCATTTTATTTTACTGACCTAATACATTTACTGTACCATACAGTACTTTCATTATCTCAGTTATTATTAGCTTAATTACATAGTGTGTGTTCACTGCTGTATATCTCATTAGCCTACCTAAATTAATGTTTGTCATCATTGTACTTACTTAACGATTATACTGTGTAACCATTTCTTGTTGCTTGTAATATAGTACAAATACCGTTATAGGATTGTTAATCACCGTGAACAAATAATTTATTTATTTTTCTAATTAAACACAAAACAACAAAGTAATTTTTCTCTCCTTATTAAATATTGTTTATTTGGGCTGTGGGTCAAACTGATGACCCCTAATTACTCATTTCAATATAACTTATTAATTATAGTAAGCCTACTTGATAAACCACCACAAATTGGTGATCCATAGGCCACGATATATATATATATATATATATATATATATATATATACAAAGGTGGGCAGGACCGAGTTCCAAAAGGACCGAATTCCAGGAACTCGGTCCTTTTTAAGGACCGTGAGCGGGAAAGTAGGTCCTTTTCTCAGTGAGGACCGAAATGAGGAGCGACGGTCCATTTTTAAGCAATTCCGGACGGTCTTTTTTAGTGATTTTAGTGTGTTTAGTGATTATTTGAAGTTCTAAAGAAGATGGATCGTTTCCTCCAGAAGACTCAGAAAGAGACTGAGACTGAACTGAAACTTGTTTCAACACCTGGCACCATCCAGTGCCGCCGTGGAGAGGCTCTTCTCTTTGGGGAAGGACGTCCTCAAGCCGAAAAGGTCAGGGCTCAGTGACAGCCATTTTGAAATGCTAGTCTTCTTGAAGGGAAACTCAAGCATTTAACTTAATAACTTTTTTTCATCATTTATGTATTGTATTAATTATAATTTACGTTAATAAAATTAAAGATTTCCGGTGTCTTTAATTTCATTTTTCATTTTAATCAAATTTTTCACTTATATTATATATAAGGACCGAGGACCGAGTCGTTCCTAGGTCCTATCTTCAGAAAGGACCGTGACCGTCGGTCCAGTTTGAGGCAAGGACCGTGACCGGGACCGTCGGTCCTTTTTGAGGCCCGGGTGCCTACCTTTGTATATATAGTACGTATATATATATATATATATATATATATATATATATATATATATGATACACACAGACCGTGCATGGAACAAGGAACTCTTCTAGGATAATTAAATCCACTGTAGTCCGAATAAGTAATGGTAAATGACAAATACCATAGTTTTTCTTTTTCATGATGCTAGCCCGACGTGGGAAACGGGTCACTCGCATCATGAAAAAGAAAAACTATGGTATTTGTCATTTACCATTACTTATTCGGACTATAGTGGATTTAATTTTCCCAGAAGAGTTCCTTGTTCCATGCACGGTCTGTGTGTATCATAAAAAAACTCTATATATATATATATATATATATATATATGAGAATTATTTCACGAAAATAACACGTGAAAAATATTTATGAAATGAAAGGAAAGGAAACAGAATGGTGCTCAAGCGCTTTCGTCTAATGACATCCTCAGGAACACTGAAGTAAATAAAGAGTTCGAGACTATACATAGGTCACAAAAAATAAAAATAAATATACAGAGTGTCCAAGAATTATCTGTACAATTTTTGGCTGTTATTAAAAGTCAACCATGAAGTGTAGAAATTCCAGTGTTGTCACATTTTACAGAGAATATCATTAAGTTTTTTCTGACACCACGTTTTGACAAGTTTTTTTTAGAAATGTACGCGGGTGACAGACACTGATGATTTAAAAGCAAGAATCACAGCTGCTATTGAGCGAATTGATGTGGATATGCTGCAGCGTACATGGCAACATTTGGAGTATCGATTGGATGTTATGCGAATCACTAATGGTGCACATATCGAATGTTTGTAACAACGTTACTTTAATAAAAGAAACTTTTGAAAATACAGATTCTAAATAATCTTGTTTAAGAATTTTACGTGTGTTATCAAGAATTTTATTAAAAGATGAAATTGTACAGATAATGTTCGGACACACTGGAATTTCTAAAAAACTTGGTATCAGAAAAACTTAATGAGATTCTCTGTAAAATGGGACAACACTGGAATTTCTACACTTCATGGTTGACTTTTAATAACAGCCAAAAATTGTACAGATAATTCTCGGACACCCTGTATGTATATATATATATATATATATAATAATAATAAATATAGAAATAAAAATTGTGGGAGGGGCATACAAATTTGTAAGGAAAAACTACCAATTTTAGCACTTTGACCTTCTTGTCTAAATCCGTTTTGAACGAATTCAAAACAACAGGATCAAGTGGATTGTCTACAACGAATCTTATAGAAATTAATATAGATAATGCCTGAATTATATATAGGTCACAAAAAATTTAAAAAATAAAAATAAATTGAAAAATAAAAATTGTAAGAGGAGCATACTTTGCCCTTCTTGTCTAAATCCGTTCTGAACGAATTCAAAACAACAGGATCAAGTGGGTTGTTTACAACCAATTTTATAGATAATGCCTGAATTGGTTATAAACAATATGATTCCTTTTACATTGGTCAGACGAGAAAAGATTTGCACACGCGTGTAAAACAGCACCAATATTCCGTTAGAACGGGACAGTCGTCCAATGCCCTTTTTGTCCATTTGTCAGAGTTATCCCACTGTATTGATTGGAATAATGCTTCAGTTTTGTTTCACTCTAGCAACATTGTTAATAGAAATATTCTTGAGTCTGCTATTATTCAACTTACAAATAATTTTAACATGAACCAGGGTCTTTTTCCACTTAATCCTGTTGTTTTGAATTCGTTCAGAACAGAACGGATTTAGACAAGAATGGCAAAGTGCTAAAACTGGTAGTTTTTCCTTCCAAATTTGTATGCTCCTCCCACAATTATATATATATATATATATATATATATATAGGCCACAGTTTGAGCAGCTTCTGAATTTGGCAGTCAAGGATAACTTTTTTAGTTTTCAAGGGGTAGTTTACCATCAGCTGGATGGAGTGGGGATGGGGAGCCCCTTGGGTCCTGTATTTGCGAATATTTCCATGTCGCATCTTGAGGAAAGGGCCTTTTGTGAGTGCCCCCCTCACCTTAAGCCCAAATTGTACAGATGTTTTGTTGATACGTTTGCTTTATTCCAAACGGATAATTAATCAATCAGTTCAGTTTCTAAGTTTTCTGAACACACTGCATAAGAACATTGTATTTACGCAGGAAAAGGAAGTTGAAGGTTCTATTCCTTTCCTTGATGTTTTAGTCTCCAAATCTGGCTCCACCGTTTTAACTTCTACATGCCGGAAGCCTACGTTTACGGGTTTGGGTTTTAATTTTTATAGTTTTTGCGATTTTAATTACAAATTAAGTTCCATTCACACTTTGGTGCATAGAGCTTATAATATTTGTTCGAACTTTGCTCTGCTTCATAATGAGTTTGAATTCCTTACTGATTTTTTCTTTAAAAATGGTTTTCCACGGGATCTTGTCGGAGGTATTATTGGTAAATTTTTTAATAATGTATATTCCCCCATCCTTATCCCAACGTATGATGTTGCTAAGAATTGTAAATATCTTGTTTTACCTGATCTCTACCATTTTAATACTTTTGTAAAAAAGCAATTGTTGAGTGTTGTGAGGAAATTTTATTTTCACACTGATTTTAAGGTTGCTTTTGTAAATAATAATACCCTTGGATGTTTTTTCCGATGTAAGGACAAAATCCCCCCTGCGATGAGCTGTTCTGTTGTTTACTTGTTTACCTGCCCTGGGTGTTCCCAGGGGAACTACGTTGGCAGTACAGTTCGTTCCTTGCAGGCGAGATTTTGCTCCCATATGGGTATTAGCCATAGGACAGGGAAAATTTTATCGAAAAAGGAACAGTCTGCTATTAGAAATTATTCTATCAAGTGTAAGGTTGACGTTTCTGTTAACAATTTTAAAATTCTTAAATCATTAAAATGCCCGTCGTCCCTCCGTATTTACGAATCTTTGTGTATTAAATTTTTGAACTCTAGTTTAAATATTGATTCTAGCTGTTACCCCCTTTATATTAATTAGAATACCTACATACTAAAATTTTTTCCCTCGTGACCCTGTCTCCTTTTCGCCTCAGTTTTTTGTGGCTGTCAAGTGAGCATGGTATGTTTGGTTTACTCTTGTGTTTTTCGTTTAACTTTTTATTAGTAAAGTTTTTTAACTATTTTACGTTTGAATGTTTTTAGTTTTGTTTTATTTTTATCATTCGTATATTTTTGTCATTTATATAATTTTTATTTTTTATTTGATTTTAGCTTATGCCTCTTTTCTGCTTTGTAATTTTAATTATTATTCTTGAAGAGTTTTAATTTTTGTACTTTAAATTAGTTTTAGTTCTTGACATTCATATTTTTTGGTCATGTATTAATTTTAGCTTTTATTTATTAGGCCTTGAAAATGGGTAGAGTTGCCCGAAACGTCGGCTGCAGCCAAATATAATGACTTTTTTGCTCTACGTCTTCGTTTTTATCCTAAATTTAAAACTACGTCTCCTTAGGAGGGATCCTATTATATATATATATATATATATATATTTTTTTTAATTGGGGTTGTTTAACCTCATTCGCAACATCTAAGGTCATATGACGGAGGGGACCTACAGCTTTACGTTTTTTATTCTTGGCCGGAATATGGGAGAACTTAGCAGAGCGAGTCTACAGGACTAGGATAAACGATGTCGATCATTTACGCGAGATCATCATTCAAAAATGGGAAGAGCTTCCACAGGAACAAGTATATCGAGCCATAGATGAATTCCGGCCAAGAATAAAAAAAGTTATTGAAATGGAAGGAAAACATTTCGAACAATTTTTTTAATAATTTCGGGTAAATTTTATGTTAAAAATTATTTTTATAAAAAAATATTAAAAAGGTTTAATAATTTTTGAATGCTCAGTAGAAAAATCATACACTTTCGTTAAATGCTGATAGAATTTGAATTATTTGAAATTTTAGTCTGAAAACTTGTTTGCTTATAGATAAATATATATGTTTTATTGTGTAGAAGTTTTATTAAAATTAAATGACAAATGTTGATTTTATAACCTTTTTAAAATGTACCTTTTTTTTATGGCACACCCGTTATATATATATATATATATATATATATATAAAAACTTAGATTGCATTTACAACAACAATGTAAGATCACCCAAACCCGCATGGAAAAGATTATAAAACTGTTTAAAAAGGCTAATTAATTTCGGCCGCTCACAATCAAGCCCTTTTCAAAGCCATAAACTAGTTAAAATGTCTAAAAAAGTTATAAAACTTCCGTCCGGTGGAAGAGCTGAGGTTAAAATGACTGTTAAGGCATAATCAAGGACAGAAAGATGGTGGCTGTCGACGTCTGGCAGTTGACAAAGGCAAAATATTGCCCAGATTTCAAACACTCGAGATGAGAAATTTTTAAATAAAAATCAATCCTGTACATCTGGCAGCCGGTCACGACCCGAGATTGCCCTAAAATATTTTAAAATGTTAAAAATAAAGCTATCCATACTGTAGGACAGTTTAATATTTGAAATGGTGTTTTCTCCTAAAATATAAAATGCCTCGTATATTTGTGTCTGTTCCTGGTCCCTGCCTGACCTTCAAGATATTTTTAACTTTCAGGATTCTAAACCTATGATTATGATGTTTCGTATGCTGAACCAAGCTACGATAAGTATTACCCGATCTCAGGTCACGTTTGTAGGAATTAATCCTTCTCTGAAAATCAAGTGTGTCTCCGATGTATTTTTGAGGGCAGCCTCCACATGAAATTTCATAAACTACGCCAGAATTGTTGGAGGCTTTTGTAATAGGATGACGGATGAACGAAGACAAGTTATTTGGCAGAGCAGAGACCAACTTAATCTGTTGTGGCAAGAGTGAGGAAAGCCCTTTGTTAACCTCAAAGGGCACTTTCAGGAATGAAGTCTTTATCCTGGTTCCTAGTTTTGGGGGAAAAGAAAGATCTCCTAGCGGCGAAATAAGCTCTATCAATGAACAAGTTGGAATAACCCAAACCCATAAATATACTTTTAATATGTAAAACTTTATCGTCTCCGCTATGCCAAATAAATTGTCTTCGTTCATTCGTCATTCTAACAGAAAAGCCTTCAACAATTCTGGCGTAGTTTATGAAATCTAATGTGGAGGCTGCCCTCAAAAAATACATCATTGGAGACACTTGATTTTCAGAGGAGGATTAATTCCTACAAACGTGACCCGAGATCGGGTAATACTTATAGTAGCTTGGTGTTCAGCATACGGATCATCATAATCATATTTTTAACTTTCAGGATTCTAAACCTACAGTATCTTGAAGGTCAAGGGCCAGGAACAGACAAATATACGAGGCATTTTATATTTTAGGAGAAAACACCACTTCAAATATTAAGCTGTCCTACGGCATGGATAGCTTTATTTTTAACATTTTAAAATATTTTAGGGCAATCTCGGGTCGTAACCGGCTGCCAGATGAACAGGATTGATTTTTATTTAAAGATTTCTCATCTCGAATGTTTGAAATCTGGGCAATATTTTGTCTTTGTGAACTGCCAGACGTACGACAGCCGCCATCTCTTTGTCCTTGATTATGCCTTAACACAGTCATTTTAACTTCAGCTCTTCGGCGTTTTAGACATTTTAACTAGTTTATGGCTTTGAAAAGGGCTTGGTCGTGACCGGCCGAAATTAATTAGCCTTTTTAAAAACTGTTTTATAATTTTTTCCATCCGGGTTTGGGTGGTTTCTTCATATATATTAGTGATGTAGCGGATGTCATTTTTTTCACATCCGCGGATGCGGATGCGGATGAGGATGTTTGATTTCAACATCCGCGGATGCGGATGTCTACATTTTCGTTATTTTTTAGGATATATTCGAGATTTGTTGTGTTTAACGTATATAATAAGTTATTATACAGAGAGAGCTGTAGCTATAATGTAGTATAATTGATTAATTGTACAATAATTGCTGTACTTTTCTCTGAACATATAAAATAATATCAAGCATCTAACTAATATAGAAATCAATCAGTGAATTCGTCTGCAAATAAATTCGTTATATTTTGTTGAGTTTCAGCCACAATTAGAAACCATAATTGTGTTACCAGGATGCGGGACGTGAACCAACCCAACTCAAATGCACCCCACCGACCTCTTTCCCCAACCTCCACCCTTATAGAAAGAGATCTTTAATTAGCTTGATAACTATTTATATTAAGTTTAAAGTTTTATTAGGCATATTTATAAATGAGTAATTAAAATAAAGTAAACTAAGATGTTCATCGTTTAATGTTCAAACTTAATTATAGGAAGGTTATGCTTAAGGAACATTAATTTTTCTGCCTTTTCTGCTGCCAGTCTGTTTCTCTTTTCATCATATATTAATCCAGCACTGCTAAATAATCTCTCGCTTGGTACGCTTGTTGGAGGACGTGCTAAATGTTTCCTTGCAAGTTTACTCAAGTATGGATAGATATTCTGCGTATTTTTCCACCAACTAATAGGATTGTCACATGCAGCCAGGCGTTTTTCTTGGTGATAGCTCTCGATCATTTTTACTACATCTTTTGACATCGCGTAGGTCTCGTCATTGCTGCTTGACTCAAGAAACTGAGAGACAGATTCTGTGATAGATTTGCTTGTTGAAGGTGTTGGTTCTGTCACTGAAACTTTTATTCTTTTGGTGGGTGGCGAAGCGACAGATTCAAGAGATTGAAGCTCTTCAACTGCTTTGCCAAGTGATGATTTAACTCGTTCTAATGTACTAGGTGAAAATAACTTAGCTTTGTAACGTGGATCTAAGTAGGTTGCAAGAGTAACTTCATACAAGAACAGCCTCTCGTCTTGTCGCTTGCATCACTTTTGCGCACAATGAACTAGTTCTATTAATATAGTAGAATTTGATAATTTCCGCTTATTAATGACGTTTTATCTCAACGGTCCACATCCGCACGACATCCGCAGTCCAAAGTGCGGATGCGGATGCGAAAAAATGTGCGGATGTGACCTACATCACTAATATATATATATATATATATATATATATATATTAATATATATATATATATATATATAATTATTTCACGAAAGTAACGTGAAAAATACTTATGATGAATAAACCATGAAGGAAAGGAAACACAGAATGGTGCTCAAGCGCTTTCGTCAAATGACATCCTCAGAAACACTGAAGTACATAAGAGTACAGCCTATATATATGTTACAAAAAAAAAAAATTATTATAGGCCTACCTATATATATATATATATATATATATATATATATATATATATATATATATATATATATATATATACAGTATATAGGTATATATATATATATATATATATATAATGTTATAATGTTTCAGACAACAAAGACCCTAGGATCCACTCATGGCTGGTCTACCTAACTGTGTTCGTAATCGTGTATTGTGTATGTCCTCCGTGGTGGCGGAGGGGACCTACAATTTTACGTGGGTTCCGAACCACAAGAACATAAGAAACTTATTTAAAAACTGCCGGTAAATTGGCAACGACCAATTTTTACGAAACTAAATAATTATCAATTTAAAAATAATTAATTATCGGTTTAAAACTAAAGATAGAATCTCTCGGTCCAGAGGAGCAAGTCATAATAGACTACTATCCACAAATATGTTACATTCTATATCTACAGTATTTATAACGGACATGCAAATAGTACAGTATATCAGATCCAAAGAATCCAGTCAATTTCATTACGGTATCCATCAAGTCACGGTCCATATCGATTGCGGAGCAAGTCAAAATTTACAACCATATACATTATCAATTTAAAAATAATTAATTATCGATTTAAAACTAAAGATAGAATCTCTCGATCCAGAGGATCAAGTCATAATAGACTACTATCCACAAATATGTTACACTCTATATCTATTATATAACGGACATGCAAATATATCATATCCAAAGAATCCAGTCAATTTCATTACGGTATCCATCAAGTCACGGTTCATATCGATTGCGGACCAAGTCAAATTTACAACCATATACATTACAATATATACACTTACGAGGAAAAGTGTAGGTGTGGCTGTAAAGACTGTACAGTAATGTAGAAATGTGTGTGCACCCATTATGGGTCTCCCATTTAAAGGTGTTTGTGGGGCAAGTGAAGATCATGAGTTTTTCAATACCTCACAGTACTATGGGGGGCACCGCTCGGCAGAGGAATCTCTTTAAATGGGGTGTAAGGACAGAGAGTATCTCCTAACCCAAGACGCTGCCTCCCTATATCCCACAACACTTGTGTTGAGCTGTGGGATCTATCCCCACAAAGCCTTAATTTTACTACCTTAATAAACTATACCCTTTCTATCAACATGCGCGTCCAATCGATTCTTAAACATGTTTATAGACGTGCTACTAATTACTTCTACCTGCAAACAATTCCAGCTATTTACTATTCTATGCGTAAAAAAGTTTTTCGCAACTGCTGTCTCGAACCTTCTACTTGTCAACTTACACCCGTTATTTCTAGTCCTATTATATTGAGATATTTCGAAAAAGCTATTTCTATCTACGTTATCAAACCCATTCATAATTTTGAAAACCTGGATTAGATCACCCCTTAACCTCCTAGTCTCGAGTGTAGTCAATTTTAACTCTTTAAGCCTATCCTCGTACGACTTTGACCTAAGAGACGGAATCATCTTAGTTGCTCGTCTTTGAACTCTTTCGATTTTGTCTATATCTTTGCGCATATGCGGATTCCAAAATTGGACCGCGTACTCCAAATGGGGTCTAACTAATGATTTATAAAGAGGAACTATAATATCGCGCGATTTGTACTCAAAATTTCGAGCTATAAAACCTAACACTTTGTTCGCCTTATTGACCGCCGCTGTACTTTGTTTCGCTACTTTTAAATCACCAGTGACTATAACTCCTAAATCTTTTTCCTGCTCTACGCTTGTTAAATCTTTCCCTGACATACTATACGCAAAATTACCGTTACGCGAACCTATATGCATAATTTTGCACTTATCCACGTTAAATCTCATTTGCCATGTGACTGACCAATCAACGATTTTATTCAGATCTTCCTGAATTTTACCTCTATTTTCGTCATTAATCGCCCTACCACCCAGCTTCGTGTCATCCGCAAACTTTGAAACTGTACTGACTAGGCCGACATCTAAATCGTTAATATATATAAGAAAAAGCAAGGGGCCCAATACAGAACCCTGAGGAACGCCACTCGCTACATTAGCCCAACACGACTCCGCTCCATCAACGACCACCCTCTGTTTCCTGCCTCGCAACCATTCTTCTAGCCAATTTATTACTACACCCCTGGTTCCATGAGCCTTAGTTTTTTCAATCAGTCTTTTGTGCGGCACGGTGTCAGACGCTTTTTGAAAATCTAAATACACTACATCAACCGCCCGATGTCTATCGTAAACGTTGACCACGCTTTTGAAAAATTCTAAAAGATTAGTTAAGCAAGATTTGTTTCGCCTAAAACCGTGCTGCGTATTTCTAACCAGATTATGCACTTCTAAGTGTTCGACTATACGATCCCTAATTATTGATTCCAGTAGCTTACCTACAACAGACGTTAAATTGATTGGCCTATAATTTCCCGCCGCACCTTTATCGCCTTTCTTAAAGATAGGTGTTACGTTTGCTAACTTGAAATTATCTGGTACGCACCCCTCAGAAATAGACGCATTAAAAATCTTTGTTAGCGGCACAACAATGCTATCTTTTAATTCTTTTAGTTGTATGGGGTATATGGAATCCGGACCCGGTGATTTACGCGTTTTTCATTTTATCAATATAGCGCATTACTTCCCCTTCACTAACGACAATTTATCCAAAATATTACCATTATCAAAAGGTATTATGTCTATGACCGTAGGGATATTCGTTACATCTTCTATAGTAAAAACTGACGTAAAAAATTCGTTTAGCAAGGTAGCCATTTCCTTGTTTTCAGAGACTAGATCTCCATTTCCATTTTTTAATGGACCTAAGACACTTTTTACTGGATTTCTATTATTGACGTATTGAAAGAATCGCTTGGGGTTTTCTTTACCGTCACGAGCTATGGAGATTTCAAATTCGCGTTTTGACTTTTTTATTACACTTTCAGCTTCACGCCTTAGAGATATGTAGTTGTTTCGTAACAACAGATTACCTTTATCGCACTTGTATAGCCTATAAGCCCTCTCTCTACTTTTTATAATGTCTCCTACTCTAGAAGTAAACCACAAGGGCTTGTTGTTTACTTTCGCACGCTTAATTTTGTACGGTACACATTCCTCATTTATAGTCCTAAATACCGTTACGAACGATTCCCACATTAGTTTTGCGTTGGAGTTCCCCATTACGTTTTCCCAATTGACGTGTGAAAATTTATTTCGAAATTTACTAATGTCTGCGTGCTGGAAGCTAGGAATTTTAGTCGAGTTAGTTGGTTTCGAGTGACTTACTGAGAGGACAAACTCTACCATATTGTGATCGCTATTGCTCAACGGTTCTATTACTTGAAGATCAGTAATTAGCCTATCATCCGTAGTTATTACTAAATCTAAAATACTGTCCAACCTCGTAGGTTCCCCAACCTTTTGAATAAGAAAGCTATCCTCGAGAAAATTAACTAAACGATTATACCTATATATACCTATATATACCTATATATATATATATATATATACCTATATATATATATATATATATATTATTATATACCTATATATATAATACCTATTATATATTATATATATATAATATATATATATTATATATATATATATATAAAGGGTGATCCAGAGAAATGGGACCCAAACAAACCCCGTAACTCTTAAAGTATAAGTCCTTTTATAAAATCATACGCATCATTCGAAAGGATAGTTACAAGTTTGTACAGGATTGTATAGGTTTTGACAATACAAGACAAGATACAAAACAAAATAAAAGTGTTAGTTAAAACTAACCCTTCAAGATGACTGCATGGACTGTGGAACATCTGCGTTTCATAACTGAGCAATATTATGAGCATGGAAGAAGTGTAGTTTCAGCTCAAAGATCTTTCAAGACAAATTTTCAGATGTCAAAATCACCTTCTAAGAAAGTAATCCGTCGGTGTGTCAGAAATTTTTCCCTAACTGGCAGCATTGGAAAAAGAAAACCAACTGGAAGAGTGCGCACAGCAAGGATAGACGAGATAATTAACAGAACTCATGAAATTGTACAGGATAATCCTAAAATAA
>JAJOZX010020874.1:0-27201 GCA_023014485.1 Bathynomus jamesi
ACACATACTTGGTCCATACATCCCGGTTTTCCATATTTTAAAAGTTATTAATTATATACTATGCGAATGTGAAACTATAAGGTGTGTATTATTATATTTGGTATTCATTTACTATGTTAAAAAGTGTTTTCAAATAAGCCTACAGGCTATAAGCATAGATCCGCCCCTATCCCGGTTTTTTCATTCAAGAATAATCTGGACACACACACACACACACTTCATTATTATGAATTGCTCTATAATGTTCATGAAAATTTAATAATATATTATGATTTCGTGTGAGGTTTAATTTATAAAAAATGCGTACTAAATAAAGTAGATATATCCCGAATGTACTAACTTTTATTGTGGTTATGCCATTTCATTCCAATGATTAGAGCATAAATCATTTTAATTTAATTAAAATACTAAAATAACTAAGAAGCAACACATATTCTATCTCTTTAATCATCGTAACTAAAATTCTTAGCTAAGACCCATGGATTAACTTTGTAACAGACGAATAATCAATCTCTCCCGTAAATCCCTAAAAACCGTAACGTAATCCTTCTGCTTTACTTCCGATAAAGCATCGCCTTGCGGAATTCTCGTCGCTGAGTCTTTAACCAATAATCTTCTGTACTCTCTGCACGTGCAATTTCAACCAGCTCCGTATAGCGTAAAACCGTTTTTTCTATAATCAAATTACTTTCCATTGTGAACGTACGCGTAAATATGGGATAGCTTAGAAAAAATTACTTGCAGTATTGCTGTATAGAGATAATAAGGTCATATTTCAATGAGAAACTACATTTCGAAGGCCAATAATTCATCGTAAAAACCCTAATTTATGTAATTATTTCGTGGGAAGTTATTACACGAAGCGAGTAAATACAGATTGGTCGTGTTTGATTTCATTTATTTGTGGAGTAAATATTAATAAGAGATTGTAATTAAATGAACACATGCAAAAGGGAAGGTATAAATAATTTCCGCCGTCCGATTCGATTTCCGACGATGGCGGGCGGCGCGCAACTCACCTAGCTGCTCATCTTTCTATACAAAAAAATTGGTTGGTAGATAAATGGGTTCCTTGGCCCTTGGGTAACCTAGTGGTTAAGCCGCTGGGCAGCTGATCGGAAGGTCGTGAGATCGAGTCCGGCGAGGGCTTTGTAATTTTTGGTCACCCGTGCTTTGGATTCCACGTTAAACTGTAGGTCTAGGTGGGGCAACTCGTTGCTACCTTCGGGCTAACATCATGAAAAAGAAAAAACTAAAGGTTTGTCATTTACCATTACTTATTCGGACTATAGTGGATTTAATTTTCCCAGAAGAGTTCCTTGTTCTATGCACAGTCTGTGTGTAACATATATATACTGTACCAGTGATGTAGGTCTCGAGATCGGTCTCGGTCTCGAGACCGATCTCGAGACCCAATTTGCAGATCTCGATCTCGATCTCGGTCTCCGCTATTTAGATCTCGGTCTCGATCTCGGTCTCGACAGACGCGGTCTCGGTTTTTCTCCCAGAGACCTTTCGAGACCTCTCGAGACCGTCATGAGAAATACATGTTATTGGCATACTCATGATGGTGGCTTGGTTGAACAGACACAATTCAGAATGTTTATGAAAGTTTGTAAAAGTAAGGGACTCTAGGTATTCACTAATCAGTCAGCCTGTTTTGAGTTGCCACGTTTGTCTTGCGGGAGTGTGTGGGTCTGGATTTTTTAGGTTAGCGCTACAAAAAAATTTGTCCCCCGCGCCCGTCAGATTATTTTATTGAAATGGAAACACTAAATAGAGAATTATTTATATATTATTTATTTATTTATTTATTTATTATTTATATTTATTCATTATACCGGTATATTTTTTATCATTAAAATTCATTATAGATCTCTTTGGCTCAGTGGATGTTGAATTAATGTCAATATTATATTATATATATATATATATATATATATTATTTGACCTTATGCTAATTGCCATGCCTCTGTTTATAGTACCGATATGTCAATTTATTTTTCATAGAAATGGTGTTGGAAAAATGCTATACAGGAACTCACGCACGGAGAATGCAGATACAGAGAGACAGCGCTCATTCTCACAGCAGCGATGACGAAATAAAACAGTCAAACCAAAGTTCCGAGACTAATGGCAAAATACAAAGCTATCGGTCCAAGCAGAAGAACGTTGAAACTGGGAAGATTTTGAACCGCAGGGAACAGTTTGCGGCGGTACCTCTTAGAGATCGATGAATCTCATATTTTAGACAACTGCTCTCCAATAAAGTTTTGGCACCAGAAAAGGGATAAATTCCATCACTGGCCAATATTGCCACGACTGTTTTAACAGTGCCTGCCTCTAATGCTCCAATTGAGCGTGTATTTAGCCATGGAGGCATAATAATGGCCCCACAGAAGTCGAACTTCAGCAGATCTCCTGAGCATGCTGATGTTCCTTAAGTGTAATGAGCCCCTATCATGCTTTAAATAAATGCACAAGTCAAACTGGGTAGTGGGTACGTTCATTAAACCTTCTGTAACAGATATAAAAGAAGTAAATAAATAAAAAGTACGTATATATATATATTCATTTTTTAATTTATAGGTTACACTTTTTGCATTCAACCACATACATCTGAGAAAGTAGTTATTAGTTTATTAATATACTTAACATAGTCTAATTTCCATAGTAGTGTAAAACAAATTGAAAGGGCATGAGCTTGGTCTCTATCTCGGTCTCGAATTTTAAGGGTCTCGATCTCGAACCTTTGATCTCGGTCTCGATCTTGGTCTCACAGGATCAGGTCTCGGTCTCGGTCTCAGTCTCGGACTTGGTAGTCTCGACTACATCACTGTACTGTACCTTTCAACCTTTCAAATGTTCCGTGGTGCGTGCGATGATTCTCATTTCACGAACGTCAAGCTTGTCGCCCCTCTCTCTCTCTCTCTCTCTCTCTCTCTCTCTCTCTCTCTCTATATATATATATATATATATATATATATATATATATATATGTGTGTGTGTGTGTGTGTGTTAAAAGTTTTTGTGTAATTACAATATAATCATTTTTTATTGCAAATTGCAGTATATCAAGAAATTTTAATCCACTAAAATTTCGTTACATTTCAACTATTCATGAATGTAATAAAATTAAATCATTCATTTTTGAGAAAGATAAAATATTAACGAAGAATTATGCATAAAGTTTTCATTTTATCATAAGGTGATATATATATATATATATATTATATAAATGCAACCCCACAAGGAAAAGAAAACTTACTCCAAGGTCTTTTGTGCATTCAGAAGTACACCTCGCAGGGGAATGAAGGGAGAAGGCGAGATGACAAACAGAGAAATGGCAGACACGCATCTCATGTATGGACTTGCCGAATTTAATGCGACCGCACAAGACGTCTATATGCGGAAAGGTTTCCGAATCGCCGTCTGCAAGATAAGAACACCTTTCAGAGAATAGACGAGCGTCTTGGTGATACAGGATCATTCAACAAGCGAGTTTCAGATGGTGGTAAACCAATCAGCGCCAGAAATGTTGAGTTGGAGGAGCGGGTCCTGAATCGCGTGGAGAAACATCCTGGTGTCAGCACCCGAAGGATAGCAGCAGCAGAGGGTGTAAGATACACAACTGTGCGGAGAATTTTACGGGAACAACAGCTTTACCCATATCACATTCAGAGAGTACAAGGCCTTACTGAAGCTGATTTCCCACCACGAGAGGCTTTTTGTACTTGGTTCCTTCAACAGTGTGCTCGCGATCCTCTTTTTCTATCCTCCGTGTTGTTTTCTGCTGAGGCAGCCTTCACAAGAAATGGCGTGATCAATTTTCACAACACTCATCACTGGGCCAAAAAGAATCCGCATGCTATCATCCAGTCAAGGCACCAACAACAATTTAGTATCAATGTATGGGCAGGATTTATCGCCAACAACTTAATCGGTCCTTTTGGTTTGCCTGGAAGATTAACAGGAGAATCCTACTCCAATTTTTTAAGGAATGATTTTAGCGATTCACTAGATCAAGTTCATCTTGGTGTCCGACGTCGTATGTGGTTTATGCATGACGGCGCTCCGCCTCATTTTAGTCGAGTAGCCAGAGACTATTTGGATGACTACTTCCCTGATAAATGGATAGGCCGTGGAGGACCCATTGCGTGGCCTGCTCGTTCCCCGGACCTGAATCCACTCGATTTTTACCTGTGGGGTCACTGAAATCCATCGTTTACGTGACACCCATTGACAACGTTGAAATGCTTCGCCAACGTGTAGAACAGGGATGCCATAAAATCCGAGCAATACCTGGAATGTTTCAACGCGTCAGGCAGTCTATGACGAGACGTGTTCAGGCGTGTATTCAAGCGTCAGGCGGTCATTTTGAGCACTTCCTTTAAAGGTAAGGCGGATACTTGCTGGAACACATAACGGGCTGTAACTTGGAAAGAAAGCGATTTCGGGCATATGTTTATATAAAATTTTGTCATTGTTTACAGGTCCTGAATCCATCCTGAAAGTGCGTCCCACGTGTTACGAAACACCCTCTGTGTGTGTGTATATATATAGTTGTAGAGAAAGGAGTGTTCTGAGGGAACCTGCATTTAAAGCTAAAAAGGATGAGCAACTCCCACGTCATCATTATGAAAATTTAATATATTTAATATTAAATTTTCATAATATTGACGTGGGCATTGATTACACTGCCCAACACCAATTTTGCTGATTTAATTCTAACACCTGTTTTTAGGTAACTTTGGTGTGCTGATTTAAAAAATCACCTTAGTTTTTGCCTATCACGTCAGGTTTTCGAGCAATCAAATACGGAGATATCGCATTTTGGCAGGGTTATGCCCAATTTTTTTCTTTTCAAAAATAAGATTTTACATACTCAGAATCAGCATGGAAAAGTAAACAATTGTGCAGGGAGTGAACTTTAATATACAATGGTAATATTGACGCATAAAGTGATTAAAAGTGTTTAAATAAGCAAAAAATGAATCCATGATCATGACGTCACGCTCACACCTGGGGAAATCACAGATACCCAAGATTTTAATATGTTGTACATGACCTTTAGATTTAATGCACAGATTTGCGTATTCTACAGATAAAATTTTAACAGCAAAACAGCTGTTAACAGGTCTCAAAAATCATCAATTTTGATAAGCGCCCTTCATGGATCACCCAAAATAGGCATATTGCATTGCACGAAAACTTGATGTGATGGACAAAATCTAAGGTGATTTCTTAAATCAGCACATCAATATTATCCAGAAACAGGTCTTAGAATTAAATCAGCAGCAAAAATGTTTTTTTTTGTTGGGCAGTTATCATCTTTCTCTCTCTCTCTCTCTCTCTCTCTCTCTCTCTCTCTCTCTCTCTCTCTCTCTCTCTCTCTATATATATATATAATATATATATATATACATATATATATACAGTATATTACACGGAATCTGTAACTAGGGATTTCATGAAATCCCTAAAATGTCCAGGGATTTCATGTAAGGTTAAGTCGTGATATTTTCGTTAGTTTTACCCATAACATCACGACTTAACCTAACCAATCGCAACCCATAAATAAAACTTCCAAATCAGCAATAAGGGATCACTGCCACCTTTACAATCACCCACTACTTCCCTCTAACTTCAAAATTATCAACTCTATCAACCAACTAACCGACCTCCGCATTCTTGAATCCCTATATATCCTCGGTATTAAACCAACCCTGAACTACTATAGTTCCGCCTTTAATTTAAACACAGCCAGATAAACTCTCATACCTTACCACCGAAAAGAAATCCACCATCACTCCGTCTGGCTCCAACTTTTCTAATATGGATTCTTCCAACAACCAATCATTCCCAACCTTCTGTTTAATTAGTCCCTCACGTCGATAATAACCTGGTAAGACACTTCTCAATTTCGATTCACCTTTTAATTGTTTTATATTTTGACTATTAACCACACTCCTATATTTTATATAATTTTATTTTTAATTTTAATTAATTAAATATATACTGTAATTATACTATTAATTATCACACGTTTATCTAAATATATTGTATGTTTCTCTTTATCATATTTATTCATTCTTTATATTTGATTTTAAATTTTTAGCACTGATGATGGAAATTGAAATTTCTGAAACGTCTGTAAATAAACATGTACCATCTCCTCGTCCTTTTATTCCTTACTGTATATATACATATATATACACAGTAGGTTCGCTTTCATTCAGCCTGTCCAAAAGAAGGGTGACCGCTCTCAAGCCTCCAACTATCGTCCAACTGCCTTGATTTCTTGCCTTTCTAAAGTTCATTCTTAAATATCTCTTTTCACAGTCTTCTTTCTGATCGTCATTATGGGTTCTGCAAGGGACGCTCTACTGGTGAACTTCTTGCATATCTCTCTGACTCTTGGTCATTCTCCTTTCAGGATTTTGGTGAAACTTTTGCTATTGCGCTAGACATACCAGAAGCTTTTGATAGAGTCTGACACAAACCTTTAATTTCCAAAGTGCCCTGCCATGCCTTCATCTCTAATTTCCTTTCTGGCCGACCTATAGTTGCGATTGTAAATGGCCACTGTCCTTCTAAAGCTATCAACAGTGGTGTTCCTCAGCGTTCCGTCCTGTCACCCACTCTTTTCCTTTTATTTATTAATGATCTTTCAATTCGCACTTCCTGTTCTATTCACTCCTATGCCGATGGTTCTCTTCTTCACTTCTCCACCCGCTTCACAAAGCTTCCCTCTCAGCAGTCACTCCATGATTCGCGTGGGACGGCTATGATGCACCTGACCTCTGATTTTTCTTCTAGTTCTGATTGGGACAGAGGAAACCTTATGGTTTTCAGTGCCTCAAAACCTTAGTTCCTTCATTTGTTTACTCATCGTAATTTTCCACACAACTACCCCTTACCTTCAAGAATACACAACTCAATTCTTCCTCTCCTCTTAACATTCTTGGCGTTTCCTTTTCTCATGATCTTTCCTGGAAAGATCACATGTACTCTCTTTCCAAAACAGCTTCTAAGATGTTAGGTGTGCTGTACCGCCTCCGCAGTTTCTTTACCCCAACTCAGTTGTTGCCTCTGTACAGAGGTCTTGCTCGTCCCTGTATGGAGTACGCTTCACGTGTGTCGGGTGGCTCAACCCACACAGCTCCACTTGACCGGGTGGAACCAAAGGGTTTTCGTCTCATCAATTCCCCCCCTCTTACTGATTGTATTCAATTCCTCTTTCTTCACCGCAATGTTGCCTCATTCTCTCTTTACTCTCGCTATTATAACGGACACTGCCTTTCTGAACTCTCTAATTGCGTGCTTCCTCCTTTAAGGAGAACACCAGTACTAGACTTTCGATACATTCTCATTCCTTTTCTGTCCAACTCTCTAACGCAAAGGTTAATTGATATTTTCAATCTTTCATCTACTCAACCGATGAACTCTGGAACAATCTTCCTCAATCCATCTTTCTTCCTGTCTCTGACCTCCAATCTTTCAAACGCAGTGTGTCCAGGCACCTCGAAAAATTTGGACCTTGAGTTTGGCTCTCTTCTTCGTCTATGGGGGTTGGGCATTTTGCGGCATTTGCCATTGGCCCCTTCTTCCTGCATATGCATATATGCACTTGAAATAAAACCTGCATTTTCATTTTCTCCAAGCCAAAGATAAACTTTTTCTTTATAAATGAAGAAATAAAAAGAAGCATGTGGCTCGAATGTTGTCCATGAAATCGCATTTTCTGTTTACCAGAGAGCAAAGATCTCTTCATTTGTACTTTGTGCATCGCTTTTCTCTCGCTAATGAAATCCATTTGTCCTCCATTATCTTTTTCTTTGTCGTTCCCTCGGGGGCTCTTCTCAATACTTAATTTAAACTTTTAATTTTTACCTGTACTTCAAATATGTCAGGTGTGTTAGCAATCGAGAAGATTAGGAGGGTCCCTCGTGCGTTCTCAGCTGTCATAACCTTTACTGTTCCGAATATTAGAATATCGTTAATTACAACCTCAAAAGAGCCCCATACGATTACTTGGATTTAATAGATGATTTATTTCGGTTAAGGATATGCATACTGGCCTTACCTAATGCTTATTTACACACACACACACACACGTGCCCACTTTCGCATGAGCGAGGTACCTACTTTTTTAATTTAGTATACCTAAAAAAATAATTAACAACCAAAGTTAACTTAACCTAACCTTAGTGCCATCGAATCGAGAAAGGCGTGATAAGTGTTTCAGTCAAAATTAAGAGCTCGAAGGACCCTTAACTTCTGTTAAGTAATTAAATAGTGATGTACTCGTCAATCTAGCCTAACCTAACCTAACCAAGCTTTAAATGACCTCACCTAGCGTAACCTAATCCAATCAGGAATAACATCTTTTATCAGGCAGTAAAAATGTTCCTAGATTTTTTTTATAGAATTTTTTTAATTTTCCGAGGTACCAAAACTATGTTGGATTTGCAAAAATAAAGGGTTTAATATAATAATATAAGATTTAATAGAATTTTGACATAAATGAAAAACATAAGTTAGGATTTGAAAGGTATGATATAAATTGCAAGTAGGCCTCGTGTAAATCCTAGAAAAGTATACGTGACTTCCCGCAAGAAAACAGCCAAACGGGTCTAAACGTGTCCTTACTGGAATATGTAACGTGTTTTTAGTTAACCAATGGGGTGCGAGTAAATTGATCACGTGATGCCACTCCATAAGTTCATCAAATCATGTATTCCTAAATAATCTTGGTGTTCAAATAGTACTTGAAATAAATATCGAAATCATTTAATATTCTCAAATAAGTCACATAAGTTAGTTAAATAATATTAAACAGTTAGGATTTTGGAAAACTCATAAAATAGTGTGTTTAAAGTTGTTTGTAAGTTCCAAGATCGCGGTACAGAAAGCCCTGAAAACATTATGGCGGAAGACGCAGTCGCTGATGGGAAGCCACGAAGGGCACGAACGAACGAAACAACAGGGCGCACAACAAGACCGGACCGGAGGGTAGTCGGTTACAGCCAAGCAGATAGAGAAGAGTAGAGCTAAATAACCAAGCATTTTCCCAGGCAATTCAAGGGAATTTCGAAAAAGTTAATGATACCGTTGGATCTAAGCCAATTAAGATATTGCTTATACAGTATACACAGTGGGCCCTCATTGTTCGCGATTTCGCAAATTCGTGATGACCCATTTTACAACCATGTTTCGGTAAATTCGCGACTGACTCCACAAATTCGTGATTTTGGCAAGTGGCGTCTGCAAACGCTGCCCACGCAGGTCGACGTAGGCGCTGTGTCGCATGGGGTGAAATTGTGTCATTTCGTCCTCTTCAACGCCAGTGTACTCTATTTAGCATATTTAGTGTGTTATTTAGTTTATAAAATATTATTGCTTTACATAATTGTTTATGTAATAATATTGCTTTATATGACATACAGTAAAAAGTTTTATTTACATAAAATATCATTGTTTATGTAATATTACAGTAACGTTATTGGTTTTTATTAGTGTGTGATGTTAATCATTGTTTAATAATATATATTGCTTTAGTATATTCTGTGTTTATTTTATTAAAATAAAATTTGTTTGGCGTTTTAAGGATATTTTACACTGCCATCCTTCAGCTTTTGGAATCATTTGGCCATTTTACATTGAAAATGGATCTCGTTCGCGATTTTGTAATTCGTGAAGTTTTTCTCGGTCCCAATTAATCACGAACAACGAGGGCCTACTGTATATATATATATATATATATATATATATATATATATATAAATAATTTTCTGTATTATACCTGTGACTTAAATATATAATAATATAATTCCTAACCGTGTTTCATATTCAAATGTGACTACATGTGGTTCCAGTAAAGCCTATGAGTGGAGTATTGATATTTTTCCAAACAAATGAATGTGATGGCACTAATGACGCCGTCATCAAGGAGTTAACCTAAAGCGTAGTTGGTGCTCCTTTAGTATGCGGTCTACAGACAAATTCACACTTTAGTATGCGGTCTACACCAATTTGTTTTTTAAATGTTTTAAAGAAGGTTCAAATGACAATCTTACTTGAAAAAAATTTATTGAAAAGTTAAAAACATAAAAAGTTTAAATGTAAGGAAAAAAATTTATTGAAAAGTTAAAAACACAAAAAGTTTAAATGTAAGTATACCTTCTTAGCTTGTTTACTAATTGCTTGTTTACATCCCAATGTCAGTCGCCCTTGACGATTAGTTAGGTTTAGTCATGATATTTTCGTTAGTTTTAACGGAAATATCTTGACTAAACCTAACCAATCGTAGGTAGACCGCATACTATAGTAGCACCGGCAATTGAATTGTTTACAACTTTACTGCTTCAAATTTCTCAAGCTACTGATGTTAAACAATCATTTTGAATTTCAAGGTCAAATAGGGTCTAAGTCATGTGAGTGAGTCATTTAGCGAAAAAAAAAGAGCGGCAGAATGCGTGAGCAGGCACAAATTTAATGAAAAAACCTGTAGACTGCACTTTGAAAAAAGTAGAGCGCGACAGAATTTGTAGACTGTATACTAAAGGAGCACCGCGTAGTTGTATCTTTCCTAGTGGGTATGATAAATTCAGGTTACTCTTAGTAATATAAATGAAATCGGTGTTTAGAGAAAGGTAGGCCCAAGCCCGAAAGAGGGCGTGGTTAACATTCTGTAAACTCAAGGCCTACTCTCGTATGAGATAATATAACTAATAATACAACTCTTTCACGTATGCTGATAGGCCTAACCCAGCTCGGCTACGAATCAGCTACCAATTCTGTAATTATATAATCCGAATAAAATCATTATTATTATTTCATAGATCTAAACTATTGCTAGTCAAAATTAATGAATGGATGAAACCCTTTAAATGTTACCACACAACCAAAAAATTATCCCATTTCATTGGTGAATTATATTATCACACACTCGACATCACTTACACACACACACACACACACGTGGGTGTCCATACATCCCGGTTTTCCATATTTTAAAAGTTATTAATTATATACTATGCGAATGTGAAACTATAAGGTGTGTATTATTATATTTGGTATTCATTTACTATGTTAAAAAGTGTTTTCAAAATAAGCCTACACCCCTGTCCCGGTTTTTTCATTCAAGAATAAATCTGGACACACACACACACACACTTCATTATTATGAATTGCTTTATAATGTTCATGAAATTTAATAATATATGATTTCTTGTGAGGTTTAATTTATAAAAAAATGCGTACTAAATAAAGTAGATATATCCCGAATGTACTAACTTTTATTGTGGTTATGCCATTTCATTCCAATGATTAGAGCATAAATCATTTTAATTTAATTAAAATACTAAAAATAACTAAGAAGCAACACATATTCTATCTCTTTAATCATCGTAACTAAAATTCTTAGCTAAGCCCATGGATTAACTTTGTAAACAGAGCGAATAATCAATCTCTCCCGTAAATCCCTAAAAACCGTGAACGTAATCCTTCTGCTTTACTTCCGATAAAGCATCGCCTTGCGGGAATTCTCGTCGCTGAGTCTATAACCAATAATCTTCTGTACTCTCTGCACGAATTTCAAACCAGCTCCGTATAGCGTAAAACCGTTTTTCTATAATCAAATTACTTTCCATTGTGAACGAACGCGTAAATATGGGATAGCTTAAGAAAATTACTTGCAGTATTGCTGTATAGAGAATAAGGTCATATTTCAATGAGAAACTACATTTCGAAGGCCAATAATTCATCGTAAAAACCCTAATTTATGTAATTATTTCGTGGGAAGTTATTACACGAAGCGAGTTAATACAGATTGGTCGCGTTTGATTTAATTTATTTTGTGGAGTAAATATTAATAAGAGATTGTAATTAAATGAACACATGCAAAAGGGAAGGTATAAATAATTTCCGCCGTCCGATTCGATTTCCGACGATGGCGGGCGGCGCGCAACTCACCTAGCTGCTCATCTTTCTAAAAAAAAATTGGTTGGTAGATAAATGGGTTCCTTGGCCCTTTGTAACCTAGTGGTTAAGTCGCTGGGCAGCTGATCGGAAGGTCGTGAGATCGAGTCCGGGCGAGAGCTTTGTAATTTTTGGTCACCCGTGCTTTGGATTCCACGTTAAACTGTAGGTCTAGGTGGGGCAACTCGTTGCCTACCTTCGGGCTAACATCATGAAAAAGAAAAACTAAAAGGTTTGTCATTTACCATTACTTATTCGGACCTATAGTGGATTTAATTTTCCAAGAAGAGGTCCTTGTTATATGCACAGTCTGTGTGTAACATATATATACTGTACCTTTCAACCTTTCAAATGTTCCGTGCGTGCGATGATTCCTCATTTCACGAAGATCAAGCTTGTCGCCCCTCCTCTCTCTCTCTCTCTCTCTCTCTCTCTCTCTCTATATATATATATATAATATATATGCATGTGTGTGTGTGTGTGTGTTAAAAGTTTCTGTGTAATTACAAATATAATCATTTTTTATTAGCAAATTGCAGTATTATCCAGAAATTTTAATCCACTAAAAGTTTCGTTACATTTCAACTATCCATGAATGTAATAAAATTAAATCATTCATTTTTGAGAAAGATAAAATATTAGCGAAGAATTATGCATAAAGTTTTCATTTTATGATAAGGTGATATATATATATATATATATATAATATATAGAAACGACGTAAGTATAGAGGAGTGTTCTGCACACGAGGAAGAGAAATAACGAAAAATGAAAAATGAGGTGACCGCCCGGGAATCGAACCCAGGATCTTCCGATTGCCGGTCAGATATGGTACCACTACACCACGGGCCTCGATCAGTCAGAAGTCGCAATTCTCCTACATAGGGCAGAAACCAATGCCTTGAGAGGGCACCCTCGCAAATCGTGAATATGTACATTTAACTGCAATGACCACGCAGTATATTAATGTATAGAAACGACGTAAGTATAGAGGAGTGTTCTGCACACGAGGAAGAGAAATAACGAACAAATCGGAAGATCCTGGGTTCGATTCCGGGCAGTCACCTCATTTTTCATTTGTTCGTTATTTCTCTTCCTCGTGTGCAGAACATTCCTCTATACTTACGTCGTTTCTATACATTAATATACTGCGTGGTCATTGCAGTTAAATGTGTGTATATATATATATATTATATATATATATAATGCAAACCCAGAAGGAAAAAGAAAAATGTACATATGTATATAATTTTGTCATCTCGCTTCTCCCTTCATTCCCTGACGAGGTGTACTTCTGAATACACGAAAGGCCTTGGAATAACTTTTTTTTTCTTGTGGGTTTGCTTCATTCATTCATTTCATGTGTTTAATTGTGAAATTCAATATATATATATATATATATATATACACATTTTTATGTACAGTATGTTAGGCGCCTCGGTGGTGTAGTGGTTAGCGTCGCTGATTACGAATCCATCAGCCCCGGGATCGAGACCCGGTGACGGCAGGTGGCGCGCAGCAAAACTCAGCTGTTCATCCTTCCCCATAATAAAAAAAAAATGGTTGGTAAATAGTGGGTAGCCAAGTGGTTAAGACGCTGGGCTGTTGGTGGGGCGTGGTTCAGATTCCACGTTAAACTGTAGGTCTAAGGTGGAGTGACAAGCTTGACCTTCGTCAGAATGAACAATTCGGGCGGAAGCAAAACCAAGGTTTTATATATATATATATGTAAATACTCGATGAGTCGGAATTCGGGATGAGTCGGACTCTGTCCTCTGTCAAGTGCTATTATTCTTTTGTTTATTTTACTGAGAGAAGTGTTTTATTTCCTATGTCAAGTGCCATTATTATTTTTTTTCTTTTACTAAGTGAAGTGTTTTTTAATACTGTATTGTACGAAAAGGTAAACAATAACATTTTTTGTGTTTCGCGCTCAAAATAATTCCAGCAACGGTAAGTGAAACAAAGTTTTTTTGTTTTTTAATGTTTATTTTGTTTATTTTAAACATTGTATTAGACTCTCACTGATCAAACTTAAAAGGTTAGAGAGTATTTATGCCTCTTTAGGGGTAATTAAAGTAATTCGCGATGAGTCGGACTGGCTAGAGCCCTATATAGTCCGATTTATCGAGTATTTACTGTATATATATATATATTATATATATATATATATATATATATATATATAATTGTGCAAAAAAGTAAGTGAGCCTATCCATTTCAATCGATTTGTATGGCTGTGGCTGGAGAATATGTTTTGTATCAACATATGATAAACTTTTTGTATATCTGGCAACACTATCTCACCATTCGAAACTAGTTTATGTATCTATAATCGCACAAAGAAACTTTAGTCTGCTGAGTTGTGAAAAGGAAGCCGCGCGAAAGTAATTGAACCATTTATGTATCGTCATAAATTTGTTGAACGAAGGTGCTTTGCTTACATATTTCATTCCGTATAATGTAGCATTCCTAGTGTGAAGGTTACTTCTTTACTCGTTACTTCGTTACTTCATGCGCCTGTGTAGACTTCTGACGAGGTGTGTCAGTTGAAAATCTCATCACCAGATTTCTCCACTCCACCCGATCTATCTTCACATAGCTCATCAACCTAATCTACACTAAGTTCTTCCCTTTTCAAAATGATTTTAATATTATCCATCCAGCCCGTTTTTGGTTGTGCAAATCTGAGCAAAGTCCTTCTTTCGTTCTAAAGTCGTCAACTGATGAAGCATCCGATTCCGAGGCTCTCTCCTCTGTGTTTGAGCAAAGTTCAACCACTGCCAGCTGGCTAGGCCTGTCGCAGCCTCTCGGGTCAGCTAATTGGTATCATCAGTGTGACTATAGCTCCCCAGTAGGGTTACAGATTCCCCTTCATAGAATCCGAGCGGTCAGATCCGTAGATTTAAGCCGCTGCACCTCTACAAGGTTACATTTTGATTACTTCAAAATCTGCTTCGTCTATCCTCCAACGAAATTTCATCTATTTGTATACATTTCATACATCATACGTAGTGATATTATTTTGATGCAATTGATCACCTTTGTAATTAGACTACCTTCCATTTCAGACAATTTTGGTGCAGATAACGCGAAGAACATTGGATATTATGACACGATTGAAGGATCTCTCGAATGACCCATAGAAGGCCATTGTCAATACTCATACATCCGTGGAGAGGTACAAGAAGATATAATCGAAATGTGGAATCCATGTGTCAACTGTACGTCAAATTATTTACAAATGGAGGGACATAAAGACGACATAAAAATGATCGATAGTTGACATAATTTTTGGAAATAGCTCAGTTGGGATATTGTTGATTACCTCATAGACTTTGGTCTTTGGGTTTTCAAGCGTCTTAGGCTTGACAGAATAGATCCTGTCTTTTATGTAACCCCACAAAAAATGGTCAGGTGAATATGGGGCTATTCCACTGGCTTATGAAGGAAGATTAGTCGCCCGGAAAAATGTTTCCTCAAAAAGTTGCGAGTTTCACAAGCAGTATGTGTGTGGAGGTGCTCCATCCTGCTGAAACCAGTGAATCTGAGGTAATGCAGTTATGGCCTTACTAGGTTATAGTCTATTGGTAGTGGTATCGTCTTTTCCTGATTTCTACGAAATTAGGAAAAGTTATTGTTTAACGTATGAAGTGGTGAAAGAACGCTTTTAATGTACCATATTTATTAGTTATTGAGTAATGAAAGATTAGAAACGTATACTGTAGATATATGCGGAATAAAAAACCCCAGTCTGTTCCCTTTCCAAAAAGAAACCCTAATTATAAAATATACATTCATTATAACATAACGGGCAAATAAAAATAGGGACTTTTTGGAGACACTGTGTATATATATATATATATATATGTGTGTGTGTGTGTGTGTGTGTATGTGTGTATAGGGTGTCACAGCGCTCAGGCCACCTATTGCGGCACATTGCTCTAACTCCTTTATTATTATTATTTTTATTATTATTTTTATTATTATTATTATTATTATCATCATTATTTTCATCATCGAAATTCAAATCCCTAACCTCAGTGTCTTCACTTCGCTTACAGAGAAAGTGTTACTCACTGAGCTACGGACATTGGTACTGTATATATACGATCTCGTGTAATATATATATATATATATATATATATATATATACAACTTAATTGACCTTAATCATGCTCATAAGTGATTAATTTTCGTTGTTTATATTTTATTTATAGACCTGAGAATTAAAAGAAATCCACCCATAAAAAAATCGAGATTATAATGTCGATTGCAAATGACTCGTACATACAACGAAATGTGTAAAGGAATCTGACGCTTTGACGGAACGCGTCAAGGGGTTGGTCCTTCCCGCACTCTATATTACCGTGTAAAAAATGTCAATCATATTAACGTCTTTGTATCGTCATATAATACGTCAATGAAGAAAATGATCCTGAAAATCGAACTGTACTTTTCGTGATGGAGTTTGCAAATTTTGGGCGATTATTGAAGAATTTACCTTCATTACATTGCGTATCAAATTATCCCACCATGACGTCATATTTTTTTCAATAAATAGCACTCTTATTTAAGTCAAACTGCCGTCATACTTTCGTCATAATGAGTGATGTTAGTGCTATTTTTATGTCATTTCTGAAATGTACGGCATCATGACGACAGTATGTGTGTGTGTGTGTACATAAAGACGTCATTACGATATCAATATGACTCATTTTTACGAGGTATGTACGCACTCTTTAATGTTTAATTCACAAAAATAGCTTTGATATTCGTTTTTATATTCGTGAAATATAACATTTCACGCTGAAATATCTTGATTTTCATGGTCAAGTGAGACGTTTAAGCTTTATCCATTCAATATTCAGCAAATATCTAATATCTGGAAGAAATTCCCAATACATAATAATTTAGTTATCCTTCACGCATCGTTTATATTTCCGCAATAAACTCGGATTAATGTAAATCCAAAAAGAATACGAAAGAGTATGCAAAATTTTGTTCTTCCTCCCCGAGTCAAGTGCACGAGTGGATAAAGTCATGACCGCAAATTCACAGCTTCAGAAATGGAGGTAAGACCGAAGGTTAATATTATACAATAGTGTTAAGTCGTTATTATCTACTAACGGATTGTTGTAGATTAACGTATAAACATTGTAAATGAAGGTTTACTGTGGGAATTTAATTGACACTTCCTTTAATAGATGGCGCCTCACTTTCAAATATTTTGGTTTCGCATCAATTGATTAGCTTTAAAATTGAAATCCAATACAACTTTAATAAGCATTTTACCATGGAATACCTAGAAGCATTTTAATCGCCCAGAACCCAAGTCCTGATTAAGAAAGACTTGATTACAGGTTAACATGTACAGTTGCCCGCATGTGTAATGTTCGGAGTATGTTCCTCGCCTCACAGGCGACTCCGTACATGTGGCAACGCCGAAGTGATGGTCAAGGTACCCTAGTAATAATTATTGGGTTTATTTAACCTCCTTCGCAACATCTAGGTCATATGACGGAGGGGACCTACAGCTTTACGTGGGATCCGAACCACGGGTCGCTACATAATCTGGACGCGGAGGACGGTCTCCCATCCAACTACTACTCAGACCCAAAGTCGCTTAACTTCGCTGATCAACGGGAAGCGGTGTTACGACATTGGCTACGACGTAGCCCTCAAGGTACCCCAAATGGGGGAAGGTGGGGTGGAGAGGGGGCAACCGGGTCCAACAACATATAACACAGAGATATATCTAAAGGACAATTGAATGTGCATTCATTGACATACAGGTAATTATATTGTAATGTCTATGTTCATAAAGATAAATAATTAATATGATCGTATACAGCGTTGAACTCCATGTAGTTTACTTGCCTTTGATGAAGCAAATTTTTACGTCAATGGAGAGGTTAATCGGCAAAACATACGTTATTGGAGTAATGCTAACCCTAACTGGCTGAGTCCGACGAAGATGCAAGGTGCCGGTAAAGTGATGGTGTGGGCCGGGATATGGGGTGACAGAATTATTGGACCAATTTTTGTCAGTGGAAATCTTAATGCCGAAAGGTATCTTAACATGTTGCAAGAAGAGATTTTCCCATCCCTGCTAAACGAGGAAGGTAACTTCCCAGTTACTTCCAGCAAGATGGAGCTCCACCTCATTATGGTCTTCACGTGCGTCGGTATTTGGATCAGCAGCAGTTTCCGGATGCTTGGATTGGTCGGCGTGGTCCCGTGGAGTGGCCTCCAGATCCCCAGATCTCACCCCCCTTGATTTCTATCTTTGGGGGCACTTGAAGGCCATGGTGTATCAGGAAAAGATACGAGACATAAATCATCTAAAGGAACGTATCACCAACGCCATTACAAGCATAACGTCAACTGTGCTAATGCGTGTTCATCAACAGTGGGGAACACGTATTGAAATGTGTTTTCAAAACAATGGCAACCATGTAGAGCATATTATATAAATAAAAATGGTTGTCCATAAAAAAATGTTTATTTTTCCTATGTATGGAAACTTACGGCCCACCCTGTATATAAAAAGTTGTATTGTGGTAGCTGTTCATATGGACTTACAGTAATCATAATGGAACCTTATCTGTACTAATAATTATGAGGGTTGAACTGCCTGCGAACTTTCTTTCTTTGTTTCTTATGGTCGGCCAAACCACTGGTCAGATTTGGATGAGGCCTGGGGGCAATGTTCCCTCTAATTTTTTTTAGTCCGTGTGCGCAAGAAATTTTCGTTGTGCATACATTTAGATTCATGGTGAAAAATTGTGCAAACTTTTCTGAGCGCTATTAACTTCAAAATTAATATATATACTCTCTCTCTCTCTCTCTCTCTCTCTCTCTCTCTCTCTCTCTCTCTCTCTATATATATATATATATATATATATATATATATATTATATATATTAAATACTTAAAAAATATTATTTCCATAAGGTGATAGCTCGATCATTACGGTACTATTAAATGGATATTAAAAACTGTTTACGATATTATATATTCTTAAAAAAGAAAACATTTTATCCATTCTAAAAATATGAATAAAATAAAAAATAGTAAAATAAAATTCAACAAAATAAAGAAATAAAATAAAAATAACGTTAATTGAAAAATGACTATTTTTGTTATCATTTCTCAAAACAATTTTTAGCATTTAGCAATTTAAAATAGACTATCAAGATTAATACATGATTTTATCGATTCACAAAATAGGAATAAAGTAAAAAAATAATAAAATTCAATAAAATAAAATATAATCAAAATAACATTAAATGAAAGTGCCTTTCATTTAAGTATGATTATGATTTCTCCCTACGATCTTTAGCATTTGCCCATTCCAAATAAACGCTATGAAGATTAATACATCCGTCATCATTTAGGTAACTTTTAATTCGCATGAGCATGTCCAAATGATTTTCTTTCAAGTAGTTTCTTAATTTGTTCTTTATAGAATTCATTAAACTGAAATTTTTTAAATTACTTCATTTACTGTCGTGACTCATGATACGCTTGAGCCTGTGCGCATTTTATTTTGCTGTGTGCGCAGGTTTCACAACGCGTGTGCGCGCGCACACGCGCACACCTTAAAGGGAACATTGCCTGGGGGATAGGACTATGTGGCGTCGGCCTCCGAGTTATCTGAGGCCGCTGGAGGCCTCTGTATTCCGGATATATATATATATATATATATATATATATATATAATATATATATATATATAAAGAACGTTCAGAAGGAGGGACAAGACAGTAATGATTCCCCTGCTGAGAACACTGATCATACCAAAACTTGAATACTGCTCAGTTTTGACGTCCCCATATAAAAAGGAAGAAATTAATAAACTAGAAGAAAGGCAGAGACATTTCACAGCCAAGAGTGATGGCTGCAAAGAACTCAACTACTGGAAAAGACTACTTAACTAAATCTGTACTCTCTGGAAAGAAGAAGAGAGAGGTGTACCATAATCTACATAGGGAAAATTATCGAAAAAAATGGTACCAAACCTCAAACTAAATCCAATTACCATCCAAACAACGCTGGAAAATAGGAAAGGCAGAATGTGTAGTGTTCCCAAATTAAAGGCCCGACAAGGGACTTCCTCAATTCTGAAGGAAAATAGCTTGGTTGTCAGGGGGCCAAGAATTTTCAACCAGCTTCCAAAGGACCCCAGAAACGTCACAGAGGGCAAAGTTGAAGTCTTCAAGAGAAGACTAGATGCCTGGCTCAGGACGGTACCAGATGAGGGTGTACCTGGCTATGTACGGTGGAAAGCGCAAGAGAGCAACTCGCTCCTCCACCAAGACAGGACTAGAGGCGGGGCTACCAGCTTGACCTTCGTGTGAAGAAAGACCGACGCACGGAACCCTAACGAGGTTAACGAGGTATATATATATATATATATATATGCAGCAGAGAATAGAATACAAAGACAGAACATGTCACCTCTTTAATAATTTAGAAATTTTGCACCTTGCCTGTAATAATCCTTGCTCAAATGATTCTCACTGTAAACTCATAGAGAGGTATTATAGTAAGATAATATCCCTGTTAAGAGAAGCAGGAAGCCCCTTGATTAAATCTTACAACTATCATACTAAGGTTATTCCTGGATGGAATGATTTTATTGCCCCCCTGAAGAGGGAATCGAAAGACGCCTATGATTTGTGGTGCTTTCATGGTAGACCCAGATTAGGACCAGTATACATAAATATGTGTAGAAGTCGGGGTCAGTATAAGGCGGCCATAAGGCGATGTAAACAGGAAGAAGAGTCTATTCGAGCATCAAAAGCCTGTGAAGCTCGCATAAATAACTATAATAACAAATTTGGGAAATTTGTTAAGAATCAAACGGGTGTCAAAAATGTCCTCCCTCCGACAATCGATAGGGTGTCGGGGGAGGATGAAATTGCAAAGCTGTGGAAAAACCACTACTCTAACATTCTTAATAGTGTGAGTAGGGATAATCTTAAGATAGATTGCAGCGAAACGATTGTGGGAGGGACAAGGGAAAATATTTTTATATCATTTTCTGAAGTAAAGAGGTTAATTAAAGAGTTAAAGACTGGTTCTGCGTCAGGGGTAGATGACTTATCGAATGAGCACTTAAAATATGCAAATGACGTAGTATGTCTGCATATATCATTGCTCCTATCAGCCATCCTTGCTCATAGCTATATCCCTGCAGAGTTCATGAGGGTATATATCTGCCCCTGGTCAAAAATAAGTACGGAGACATTCTGTCCAGCAATAATTACAGGCCTATTGCTGTCGCTTCCTGCTTCTCGAAACTACTAGAAAAACTCTGTTACTCCGATTAAATGATTTCCTATGGACATCTCCTAATCAGTTTGGCTTTAAAAGGTCCCACTCAACTGACCTGTGTATCTATGTACTTAAAGAAACAATATCTAAATACATTTACAGTAATTCAACTATTTATAGCTGTTTCCTTGATATAAGTAAGGCATATGATAGGGTGAACCACAATATTTTATTTGCAAAACTAGAAGACAGGAAGGTTCCCATGTACATATTAAATTTATTGAAATTTGGTATTCCCCCAATCTTTCACTGTTAGGTGGGGCAATGTACTATCCGAGTGTTTGGCTCCTCTTGCGGGGTGAGACAAGGCTCCTTGATCTCCCCTATGCTGTTTAATGTGTATATTGACGGATTAATTGCTTCATTAATGAGGCAACAGTAGGATGTTGTATAGATAACACAAGGATAAATAACTTAGTTTATGCCGATGATATGGTGTTAATAAGTCCCTCTGGTAAAGGTCTGGATCGGCTACTAAATGTCTGCGAAGTGTATTCGCAGAAACATGATATTCTTTTTAATGTTACAAAAACTAAGGTTATGCAATTTCATCTAAAAGCTGTAATCAGCCTGCTGATATAAGGTTTAAAATGAATGGTGAAGTAATTGAAGAAGTACAAGAGTTTAAGTATTTGGGTCAAACTATTACCAGCTCCTTGAGTGATGACTCGGATATAAGAAAACAATCTCGAAGCCTGTGTGCTAAAGCGAATATGACCATAAGGAACTTTCGTTTCTGTACAAGTGAAGCTAAAGACACTCTCTTTCATATTTTCTGCAGTAATATATACGGTCAGCAACTCTGGGTGAATTATAAAAAAGGTTCTGGCAGAACCCTAAATTTTAGACTCTTACATAAATTATCCCCTAGATGCTCAGCTTCGCAAATGTTTGCTACCCGCAATGTCCCGAGCTTCCCGGAGGTAACAAGACGTGCTCAACACAGTCTAATGCAAAGAATTAAAAAATCAACCAACCCGATCATCCAAGCTATCCATGAGTCCTGCCATTTATCCTCTAAGCTATTGACTTCTTGGTACGAAAACTTCTGTCTGTAGCTCCACTTAACTTCGACAGTGCAGTATTATTTCTAATCAATTGTATATATTTCTATCCTTAGTATATGAACTGTCATTGTATTAATAATATTTGTCATATGGACTACAGTCTGCCAATAAACCTTTTCATTTTCATTTCATATATACAGTATATACAGTATATATATATATATATATAATATATATATGCTAGTGGTGTCGGCCTCCGAGGTCATATATATTTATATACATATAGGCTATGTGGCGTCAGCCCCCGAGGTCATATATATATATATATATATAATATATATATATACACGTATATAGGCCCTATGGCATCGGCCTCCGAGGTCATATATATTTACAGGGTAACGCGATACGATACTCGATACATTGGCAAAAATGTATCTCGTTACGATACTAGATATATGAATAATATATGTATCGCGATATGACACGACACGATATATATATATATATATATATATATATATATATATATATATATATATATATTATATATATATATATATATATTATATATATATATATATATGGGAATGAACTCAGAATGGTCCCCTGAGTTTTTATGATACACACAGACCGTGCATGGAACAAGGAACTCTTCTGGGATAATTAAATCACTATAGTCCGAATAAGTAATTGTAAATGAACATACCATAGTTTTTCTTTTTCATGATGCCCACGTCGGGGTAGCATCATGAAAAAGAAAAACTATGGTATTTGTCATTCTGTTTCGCTTTGAAGGAAAGAGATTTCTAGCTATGCTAAAAAGTCTCTCAACTGGAGCGATTGATGGCAGTGCAGTTGTATTTTATGAACAGTTCTTTTATCAAAGGATACACGCGCAATTGTTAAATGCCTGATGAATTATTCGCTAAATAATTAGATAATTCATAACTTCGAAGTTTGTTCTCAGTCTATGTTATGTTTGTTATCAGTCTATGATAAAGTATCGCGTTACTGACACTTATTTGTATCGTATTTTTCGATACGATACAAATAATAAAAAATGTATCGCGATACGATACAAGATACAGAAAATGTATCGCGATACGATACAAGATACAGAAAATGTATCGCGATACTACGCAACCCTGTATATGTAGATATATATATCGAAACCTACGGTAAAATTATTGAATGCCCGGTTAGGTCAACTGTACACCATTGATGAATGGTTAGGTTAAGTTGTGATATTTTCGCTAAAACTAACGAAAATATCACGACTTAATCTAACCAATCGTCAAGGGCGTACAATTAACCTAACCGGGCATTCAATTAACCTAACCGGGCTATATATATATATATATATATATATATATACCGTTCAACTTCCACCTGGGCAACGCCGGGTCGTTCCGCTAGTTCTATATAAGACTAGTAAACTATGATACATGGAGTTCAACGCTGTTCACGATCATATTAATTGTTTATCTTATGAACACAGACATTACATTATAATTACCTGTATGTCAATGACTGCACATTCACTTGTCCTTTAGATATATAGTACATATCTGGGAGCAAGTGTAGTTTACGTCCCCCTGTGGTGCCTAGTGTAGTTTACGTTACCCTACATTATCCTAGTGTAGTTTGCGTTCCCCAACTTTGTCCGCGTATACTTAAAATGTTAAAACCTAAAACGTTAAAACTAACGAAAATATTACGATTTAACCTAACCAATCGTCAATTTATATATATACCGTATATATATATATATATATATATATATATATATATATATAAATTGCCGATTGGTTAGGTTAAGTCGCAATATTTTCCTTAGTTTAACGTTTTATTTGATGGATCATTTAAAAAAGTCCTAAAGATCCTAGTGCAGTTTACGTTCCCCAACTTGACCTAATGTAGTTTGTGTCCCCTTTTGTGTCAGGGGGACGTAAACTACACTTGCTCCTACATCTGTGTTATATGTTGTTGGACTCGGTTGTCCCCCTCCACCCTACCTTCCCCCCAGTTGGGGTATGTTGACTATCACTGCGGCGTTGCCACATGTACGGAGTCGTCTGTGAGACGAGGAACATTACATATGTGGGGAACTGTACTTGCATATCCATTATATTTTCGGGCGAATAAAAGTACATGTCTCAGTGAGACGGGTAAAATCTAAGATAGGAAACATATTACATATTTGTGAGACAGTCTCACAAATATGTAATATGTTTCCTATCTTAGATTTTCTCCGAATATTGAAGCTATAAATCCCAATTATTTCAGTCGTGAAAACAGACACCGAATTCATAAATATAAATTCCAGTTTTATTCTGGAAATGTTTTAAAGCGTGACGTCATGCTGATGTCATTTGTTTTAGAGTGTATATGACTATATGGTATCACTTATTATATGCGGAAAGGTTTTAATTTACGCGATAAAATAGATAAGAAAAATTGGTACGACTGTTACGATAATGGCTGAGGTACTTTACTGCGATCATTAAAGTTGTAAGGTATCAGCGAGGGCTATATGGAATTATCGTTAAGCTATTTCACATATTGCAATTCTCCTCACTAATCTTATCACTGTTTTTAATACTTAAAAACAGTAAATCCATTTACGTATTATGATAATTTAATGCTTTGAGGCTAAAAACGTAAAAATACGCCATAAGTATTTCAGTGAAATGATACGCGACCTAAATTTACATGGCAGTAAAACTGAAATAATGACAAGAATTTTCGTTCGTAAGTGTCCGAGTTCGGTAAAAAAAAAAGCGATATAGACGACATTTTATGAAGTGATAAATGTGAGTTAAATATATAATAACACGAGGTTACTCACTTTTTAACTACAGGGTTAAATCGAACGTGTATAGTGTGTATATATACTTTATTTGATTTATTGTTATATATTTCGATAGAGATATGCACCGCACTATCAATTTCACATTCTAAATTATCCAAAAGGGTACCGTACAAGTTTTCTTCAAGAAGCCACGGAAAAAAAACAAGAAACTAGTAATACGTATATACTGTGTGTGTGTGTGTGTGTGTGTGTGTGTGTGTGTGTAGCGCCTATTAGCAGGAGATAATGGCATATACTGTATATAAAATATATATAAAGGGTTGCGCAAAAGTCGCGCACCATTTCAGTGTTGACGATAACATGGAGCAATTGGTTAATCGGTCCGTACTTCTTTGATGGTAATGTGACAGGTGACACTTATACCCAAGTGTTGCAGACATCTTTAATGCCTTTTCTGTACGACATTCCATTGGCACAACAGGCACACCTGTGGTTCCAGCAGGACGGTGCACCGCCACATTTTGCAATCCTCGTCCGTAACTTTTCAAATTTGACGTTCCCAACTGGATTGGACGGCGAGGTTCAGTCGAATGGCCACCAAGATCACCAGACTTCTTTCTGTGGGGACATCTCAAGTTGGTCGTCTATACTGATCATCCCAGAAACATACAGGGTGTCCCATAAGTCCGGCATCATAGGAAAAATAATAAAAAAAGGCAAAACAAAAGCTTTTATTTACAGAACGTTCTCAATATGTCCACCATTGTTTTCAATACACAAATTCAGACGTGATACCCAGTCAGCAAGCACACGGTGAATGATGTCATGAGTAATGGTGTTACATGCCCCAATAAGCGCTGCCGCAAATGTTCAACACTCCAATTTTCTCTGCGTTACCAGCACTTTCAAGTGGCCCCAGAGATAAAAATCTAGTGGCGTGAGATCCGGGCTTCTAGCTGGCCATTCACAGGCCCTCGACGTCCTATCCAATGACCAGGGAATTGTTGGTACAGGTATTCCCTTACTTGGGTGCTGTAATGTGCAGGAGCGCCACACCATACCATCACCCGAGATGCACCTTGTTCCTTTGAAGAGGTATATCAGTGAGGGTTGTTTTGAGACCAGTAGCGTGTTCTGTCGATTTACCCTCACCATTTCCATAAAAAACAGCCTCGTCACTGAACAGAATGGTGGACGGGAAATTGGCATCCCGAGCATAAGAAAAATATGAATTATAGTTTGTAGAAATAGAAAAATATGAATTTCTCCTATGATGCCGACTTATGGGACACCCTGTAGAACAATTGAAGGAGAAAATCAGGTCCGAGTTTGCCAAGATCAATATGAGAGTGTTAAGAAAAATTCAAACATCATGTTTATGTCGACTCGAAAAGTGTATCCAGGTTGATGGCCAGCAATTCGAACATTTACTTTAATTTGTCCTATGGTGCGCGACTGTTGCGACACCCTGTATATACTGCCCGAATTAGGCGTTGTACTGTTACACACACACACACACACACACACACACACACACAACACATATATATATTAAATATATATATATATTATATATATATACAGGACGTCCCAAAAAAATGTATACACACTTTAACAGCTGATAGCTCAATTGATGTTTTCTTTTCTTTCCAATTAACCCATTAGAATTAATAATGGCAGTCAGACTAAGCTTTGAACAAAGGAAATTCATTCTAAAATGCTACTGGAAGTGTGAAAACGCAGTTGAAGTGCAAAGACAGTTTAGGAGGGAGTTTCAAACAGATCCACCAACGCGACTTACCATCACTCGAATTAAGAGATAAGTTTGAAGCCGATGGAACTGTTCAGAATGTCCACAAGAAGCGTTCCGGAAGACCACGGACATCGACAAGCCCCACAAAGCAAGAAAGAGTACTGGAAACGTATCACCAAAGTCAAGAAAAATCTGTGCGGCAAGCGAGTCGTGAGGTAGGAATTTCAGAATCGTCTGTCCAACGCATTTTGAAGCGCTGTCAATGGAAAAATTACATTCCATGATTAGTCCATGCTATTAAT